>JANBUW010000008.1:0-180729 GCA_027579605.1 Coemansia brasiliensis | reverse complement strand
TCCACCGGTGGTCATCTCAATGCACGTGGCGATATGCGAGTACTGGTGCGGTACACAGCGCATGCAACTGGCGAGTTTTTGTGCCGTTTTCTTATTGAAAACAGCAATGATCCGGCAAATACGCGATATTGGGTATTTCGAGCACGCGTTAGCCAGCGGCAGAAGCCTCGTCGTATAGAGTTGCTTAGCGATCCGGACATTAGTTTCGGCAATTGCACCAGTGGGGTTTGGTACAGCCGCGACATCAGCTTTAAAAATATTAGCGACACTCCCGTAGTATTGCGTTTTCGTGTGGAGGGCAATACTTCTGGCGTAACTATGCGAACAGCCATACGAACTGATAACGGTAGTTTAGCATTCGAGTATGGCGCCAGCGATAATACACAAGCGCCAATGCCTTTTGAAGCAACACTATCGCGGCGACCGTCTTTGGGGGAAGATGGCGCTAGCGAAGGTGTGACTGCCACTGATGAGGTTATTTCCGAAGGCGGCAGTACCGAGATGACTCCTGCTGATGACAGTACGCCCCCTAGCGAAGGAACACGCACAGCTGACTCAGGGCGACGGTTTGCCACGCGTGCCCGTGCAGCGCATGGGCACAAAACGGCAATGTTTGACGAGCTGCTTATCAAACCAGGATCGGTACGCACCATGGCACTGGCATTAGTAGGAAACCCAGCTAGTAGCGCGTCGGTGAGTGCTGGACAATTTGGGCGGCAGTCATTTACGCTGTTTTGCGAGTGCAGTACAGTAACAAACGTACAAAATGCACAGCTGCCACCAAGTGCAGCCGGTAACGAGCGCAATGTTGAGCGGTTGTCGATTCCATGTACAGTAAATATGTGCACTCCATTTGTGCGCGTATCACCAGCACTGCTGGATTTTGGTAGTGTAGATGTGGGCACTCTAAAATCACTGAGTTTGCAGGTAGAAAACTTGTCCCAAGTAGCAGCTGTTGTCCAGTGCAAGCTAGAGTCCAAAGTTATTACATGTACTCGAACTCCCATTACAATTGCTCCGCTGCAAACTGTGACTGTGCGTGTCGATATTTATCCACGCCGTATTAACGCACGCTATCGAAAGCAGATTATTGTACGCAATGTTCATAACCGCCTTAATGACAATGTCGTTGAAGTGCGCAGCACGCATGTAGATCGACGCCGAGTAGCATACCACAACATGTTCTACCACACTCTGGTGCCAAATAACGAGCAAAACTTTGTCGATTTTGGTCCCGTGCCGGTAAACTCTCGCAGCATGCGCAAAATCAACCTACAAAACGTATGTCGCTGCCCATTGAACGTTGAGGTGGTAGCCGACACTGCCGAATTTGGTACAGTGTCTGTATTTACTGCTGTAAAGTTATACGACGAAAATGGTTATCTTACTGAAGCATCTCGCCTGGTTGCACGGCGACTACCTTTGCTTGAGCGGCAAGCTGCCATGCACAGTAGTATTGAAAAATTCAAAGAACGCACAACCGACAATTCTGAGTCGGTTGCAACGACAGTACGGCCTAAAAGCAGGTCATTGCGTCCTTGTACAGATTTGGCACCCGAATCCTCCCATGTGAGTGCTACTTTACAGCCAGATATGTTTATTGATAAAAGCATCGAGCAAGGGCATGTATGTTTGATTCCATTTGTTAGTTCACGACGCAGTATTGTCTTGCCAGCATCGCTGGATTACTTGGATGTGGCTACTGCATCCTATTTGCACAAACATGTGGTGCGCATTCAAGAGCAAAGTGGCAATGGTACACCAACAGCAGCAGACCTGTTTAAATCGGTGGAAACGCCAAATAAAAACCATCCTGTGGCCACTAACGCCGTCAAAAATGCGGTAGAGGTACTTGAACGCGCCAGCCAGATTTTAGAGGAAATAGTCGAAAAGCTAGATATGGCTCCGCAAACTCTGTTTTCGTCTCAAGAAGCTGAGGATGTATATGTGCGGCGACAGGTCGATTTGCACAAGTATATTGATCTACTGATTGAATCGGGGTTTTTGCAGCCAGCGCGGAAGATGGAGTTGCCATCACTTGGTACTAAACCAATAATTGTAATGCTGCAACCAGTAGAAGCTGCAGATAAGCCGACACCGGCTCGATTTGATGCCAACTTGTATTTGAAGCTGGAGGACAGGCCTAGCTATCTGCAGCTATATACGGAGAGTACACAAAAAGTGCCGCTTGGCGATGTAGATCAGTTGCCTGTGCGTCGGTTTTTGATCCAAGCTGCGCTGTTCAACAGCGAGCTTGAAATTGGACAGAAAAACATTAATGTGGGTAATATGCAAGTGGACGAATCCAGTCGCAAGTACCTGGTGATTCAGAATCGATCGGAGACGCCCCTGATGTATGCAATCCGCAAGACAGGGTCGATAGCATCGGGAGATATCCGCTTTGTGGATAACCGTTACGGAGTCGTGCGGGGGTTTGACAGCCGTAAAGTGGTATTTGTGTTTTCGCCATCGCTCAATGGGGTGTATAATGAACAAATAAGCATTGCAAATGTGCTAAACACACGCGGAGGCAAATATGCGACGCTAAAGGCAGCAGTGCGAAGGCCATCAAAGTTTTACATACGGTCACTACAGCTTGAATTTGCTACAGAAGTGCCCCTTGCTCTGAACCAACTGAGCTCAGATGTGCAACTGCTGGCAATCAAAAACATGACAACAAAGACCCGTAAATTGGTTGTAAAATCGCTCAAGTCGCTTTCAGATATATCACCATCGGCAGTGGATCAGCAGGACATAGTGTTAGAGCCACGATTTCCAGAAGATGCAGCATTAAGCACAGCGGCAGCAGGAGTGGCAGCAGGCGCAGCAGCAAGCTCATCATTCCACATTGCACCTATACTGGATCGGGAGACCGAGGAAAAGATTGAATCGCTGGAGCAAAAACTGAAAATTGCCATTCGCAAGAACCGACCAGAAAAGATAGAAAAATATCGATCTAAACTGGCCAAGTTGCGTAATGGAGGCAGCAGCAAAACTGGGGACAAAAGCGACGCCAATGCAGCTGGCGCACAGATCCAGCGGCTAGCAGACGACACACAGTTGATAGTGGAGCTACCTCCAGGAAGTGATATCAACATTCCGGTGGCAGTCATAGCACGATCTATTAGGGAAACAGTAGGGCAGCGGAAGCAGGGATCAGAAGAAACCGCTCAAGGAATGCTGGTTGTACATGAAGAGAAAGATAACGACAACGTCAAGTTGGTAACACTGACAGCAAAGGTGACAGACTTTATTTAAAAATAAACTAAGGCGCAGAAACAAACGTGATGCGAGTGCGGGAAACATTGACATGTAGAACATCGATATCCTCATATTGCTGAATGCAGCGGCTAAAATCGGCCTCGGAAAAGCCAGCGTCACGCACCCGATCCAGCATCTCAGCATAGCCTATCTGAGGCAGTTCAGCACCAGGGCCAGCAGCAAGCATGCGTGCATGACGCACAATCAGGGCATAAATAGCAGACGATGTGTCGGTGCGTGTAGGGCGGTCGGCAGCAGGAGGACGAGCATCAAGGGTGACATGGGCGGCATCCATCAGGCGCAGGGCCTCGTCAACATCTTCGATCTCTACAGTATCAGCAGCACGAACACGGGCACGGGCCTGAGCCAGACGTAGGATGGCTAGCAGCGTACGCGGCGTAGTAGCGCCAATAGCTGAGCGGCCAGAGGAAATGCCGGAGTCGACAGCAGAGCGCGCAAGAGAGCGGCGGGCATCAGCGGCAGCAGAGGCAGACTTGTGCTGCTGGCGCAACTGGACATATGCGCCAACAACGTAGTCGGCAACGGAGCGTGGCAGAGAGGGGGCGCGTGCACGGGCAGCAGCAACAAAGTGACGCAGCATGTCGGGATCAATGGCATCGGCGTCGGCAGCGTCGGGATGGCGGCCGTGAGTGTGGACCCAGGCGACATGGCGCGCAAGGCGCAGATCGTCGTCATGGCTGGGACGGTCAAGCATCAGGAACAGCACGTCGAAACGCGACAGCAGCGCAGCCGGCAGATTGATGTTCTCTTCAGGAGTCAGGCGCGGGTTATAGCGACTGCGAGCAGGATTGGCAGCAGCCAAAATGGCAGTGCGCGCGTTGAGGGTAGTGGTGATGCCGGCCTTGGAAATGGAGATGGTCTGTTGCTCCATGACCTCATGAATGGCAGTGCGGTCGTTTTCGTCCATTTTATCGAACTCATCGATAGCGCAAATACCGTTATCGGCCAGTACCAGGGCACCGCCCTCCAAAACCAGCTCGCCCGAAGCAGCATCACGCAGCACTGCGGCAGTCAGGCCAGCGCCGGAAGACCCACGGCCGGTTGTGTAAACGCCACGAGGAGCAACCTTAGCTACAAAGCGCAGCAGTTGCGACTTGGCCACACCCGGATCACCCATCAGGCACACGTTGATGTCACCACGGATGGACATGCCGTCGCGCATGCGCTTGGTGGGAGCCCCTACCAGCAGCAGCAACAGGGCCTTTTTGACGTCATCGTGGCCAAAGATCTCGGGGGCAATTGCGCGAGCTACGCGGCTGTATGCATCGCCATCGCGCTGGAGCTGCGCCAGGCGCTCGTGAACCTCTGGCGACGCAGCAGCAGCCAGCTCGTCGTAGCGGCGCTTGAGGGGACGGACATGGTGGGCCTCCAGCAGGGTGTCAGCCAGCAGGCCCGCACGCAGGGCGCGGAACCCAGTGTATGGCAGCGGAACAAACACGCCGGAGACATGCGCAACGTCGCCCGGGTTGAGGGTGCGCGCGGTGGCCTCGATGCAGTGCACGGTCAGCGAGCGCGGGATGTCGCCCATAGGCACCTGGTCCGTCAGCTCCTGCAGGCGCACCTCCTGGAAGCGCACAAAGCGACTGCCGCGGGTCTGCCGGTGCAGGCGCCCGCGGGAGCGGTTTTCGACACAGCGCTTGCTCTGGCACTGTGTTAGTGGCAGGAACTGGCGCGACTTGACCTGCTGGAACATCTCACTACCGCATGAGTCGCACACATACGCAGCCACCACCATCGCTGGCCGCACCTCTGACACCCGCGTCACCAGCCCACGCACCGTAACCAGGTGCCCGATCTGCCCTGCACCCACCTCACGCACCGCCTGCGCACGCTGCTCCTGGCGTGGCACAAACCGCACCACAAACCGCCGCTTCAGCTCTGCCGGAAACGACTCTACCGAGTCCTCGCCCTCTGCCTGCAGTGCCTCGTTGTCGCGCTGGTCGCGATCGCGTCGTGCCTGGTACAGCACGTCCATTACATCCGCATCCGGGTCCTGCATGGCGCTGCCATCGGGCTCCGGCAGCAGCTTGTCCACCACTTTGCTGAACAGCTCCACGTAGCTCCGTGCGTTGTGCTCAATGCGGAACGCCAGCGACGACGCAAATGCAAATGGCGGGTGTCCGCCACTGTGCTTGATCTCGAACGCGCGCACGTCGTCAAGTGCCACCTCCACCGTGTCCAGTGTGCGGTTAGCCACCTGCTGTAGCTGCTCCACGTACTTGGCGCGCGGCTTCTCCGGTGTAAACTCGTCTGCCATCTCTGTATCGCCATCCACCAGCGCCTTTTTGCCGCTGCTCATGAACCCCTGCATGAATTCACTGATTCTCTCTACAAACCTCAACTTAGCAAATTGCTGCCTTTGCTATGTTTTGATCATGTATGCGCCCTATACTTACCAATCTCCTTTTCATAGTCCACGACCGAGCGTATTGCTTCTAGCGCGCTCATCTTTTTCCTGGCTGCTTTACTTTTTTAAAAGTGGTTATCGTAGCACGCGTCAAAATATAAAGCTATACAGAACTTGGTCGCAAAAAAAAAAAGGTAATTTATGCAAATGAGAAAAAAAAAAAAACTGTTGTTTTGTTTACACTAAAAACACCTTTTCACTCTAGCTTGTTGATAACACAATTAAGCAAAAGGGACGAGCAGTAATGCCCATCCTTTCATATATCTACTACTATGCTAGCCATTGGGTGTCTGCAAAGACAGGGCGCTTCGGCCCAGCCACTCATGGTTAAGCTGGCGCACCAAATTGGCAACATCCAGTGGATTTGTCGTGGCTCCGACTGGATATGCCACCGGCGGCCATCGCTTTGTAAGTGAATGTGACCGCAGCTCATACTCGCCCAGAGAAACTGCGCTTTCCTGGCAGCGCTGCCATGTGCGTGGAAATTGCCGTGCCAAATAGTGGGCGCTGAGCAGCGTGCCAGTGCTCTTTTCTACGCGCTCCATGTCAGCTAGATGCCTGGCTGCGTCCTCAGCTGCCCGCGCGACATGCTCGATGTTGCTGGACTGGCGCACTACTGCTAATGCTGTGGATGCCAGCTGGTAATAAACCGACGCGGTGATCATGGCCGCACATCCCAGCTGTGGTGCCAGCTCGGGCGTGCTGCAGCGCTTCTGTAGATACTTGCAAATGCTCAGCATCGTGGACCAGTTCTTGTGGACCTCTGCTAGCGACTGCCACATGCGTCGGCACCAAAAATCTTCCAAGCAGCATGCCAGCGACTCCAAATAGTGTCCAATTTGGAGCTCTGGCTGCCCGCCAGACTCGCGCTCGGCATCTCCGCTATGCTTGTGCTTGCGCATCATGCTTTCCAGCCGCGTGGACTGCCGCCTGAGCTTTTCAATCTCAGCAGGCGACATGCTGGGGTTTGCCAGGCAGCTGCTGCCCTCAACAATGGATGCTGATCGGTAAGGTGTGTTCTCATCGCCATCGCTGGCCTGTGGACGTTGCCGCGACTTGGACCTCCCTTTGGACCGTGACCTCATGGTCGCTGGCTCAGGCGACGCCGGCACGGAGACTGGCGAGGAGCCTGGGTGGTTGTGGGCAGCCGTAGTTGCAGGTTGCTTGCGTGCACGCTTGACGCCTATGCGATCTGCATTCGCGCTTGCTAAAGCCTGGCGTCTTGCTGGCGCAGCTGTAGCTATTGCGTCGATGACACTCCGTCGCACCTTTTTGGGAACTCGAAGTTGAAACACAAAGCCTGCTTCGCGCGTGCGCTTTTTTGTGCTGTCGCGAGACTCTTCCTCAACCGCTTTGTCTTCGTATTTTCTAGAGCGGCTGTGCGAATCATTTGCATGGCGTTTGTGGGCATTCTCGTGTGCAGCACTGCGCGTGGTCTGTTTGCGCTGCTCAGCCAGCGCCGACAGAGCGCTGATGCCACTGCGAAGCAGCATAAGGTGCTTTATCGATGGCAGCTCCAGAGAGTGGTGTGCTGGCAGCGACGGGCTGAGCGCATCTATTCGGCTCTGGGCCTGCGACACCACCACCGTCTTCCGAAACCCTGTTCCAGGCGTAGCCTCAGCTGTCTTGGCTGCAGCTGAGCCTGCTGCTGTGTTTACTGGACCGCCGCTGCGTGCTGTGTTAGGTGCTGACTGCGGGCTGGGCTTGATAAAGCTCAGCAAGTTATCCAGCGTTGATTCGTTTTGGCGATGCGAGACTGTGGATGTGGTTGCTGTGCCTGTAGCCCGCTGCACACCCATCGCCCCTAACCCTCGCTGGCTGCCAGCTGTGCCTGTTGGGTGGGACCCTGGCGATGTGTTGCTATATGATGGTGACGCTGCATGAGCTGCCTGGTTTCGCCCTGGCGCTGCTGCTGCTGCTGCTGGACCAGTCCGAGCATGCGCCGCTCGGCTAGAGTGCGGTGGCGCGTGTTTATCTTTCCCAAGAAATGTGTAGCCCTCTGCTGTTTTGCTGCGAACCTCCTGCCCAAAGTGCTCGCGGAAACTGTCAACTCCTGCAATAAAGTCTGGTCGAGCAAACAGCCCAAAGTGCCGAGACGGGCCTGAGCCATTCATATTTGCTGCTGGTACTGCTGAGTGCATTGCGTGTGAAGTCAAATTTACTCTTTACTGCAGAGAAAGAGGAAAAGGACTGCTAGGCCGTTTATGGCGAGTTTATCTGGAAGCGTGCTTCGTTTATATGGTGTCAAGTATGCACAAGGTGGCAGGAGTCAATTACAAGGCTCAAGCAAATAAAAAGAAAAGAAAAATGCCGTCCCAAATTAACTCCCCCACACCCCCTTTAGCTCCCCTTTATAGCAACAAACGGGCAAAACTTTAATTTCAACCTCCAAAATATCTTAATTAAAACAGGCTAGCAATGTCACCTGGCATCTCGTCAATCTGCGTGTTGTAGAACTCCTCAATTCCACGCAGGTCGGCCACGTCGTCGTCGGTGACAAAGTTAATGGCCACACCCTTACGGCCGAAACGTCCTCCACGACCAATACGGTGAATGTAGTTTTCACGATTGGTGGGCAAGTCGTAGTTAATGACCAGCGACACCTGCTGCACATCGATACCACGAGCCAGCAGGTCAGTGGTGATTAGGATACGCGACGATCCTGAACGGAACTCCTTCATGATCGTGTTGCGCTGCTCCTGATCCATCTCACCGTGCATGGCCGAAACAGTAAAGTTGCGCTCGCGCAGCTTCTCTGTCAAAAAGTCTACCTTTCTGCGAGTGTTGGCAAAGATGACTGCCTGCGTAATGGTGATTGTCTCGTACAGATCTGTCAATGTTTCAAACTTGAACTCCTCGCGCTCGACCGAAATATAGAACTGCTTAATACCCTCCAGAGTCAGCTCATCGCGCTTCACCAGGATACGCAGCGGGTCCCGCATGAACTTGCCCGTGACGTCCAGCACGTCCGCCGGCATCGTGGCACTGAGTAGCACCACCTGCACATCGACAGGCAGCAGCTGGAACACATCGTAGATGCTATCCTTGAAGCCACGAGACAACATTTCGTCGGCCTCGTCAAGTGCAAACAGCTTCACCTTGCTGGTGGTGAAAATCTTACGGTCAATCATGTCAAACACACGGCCAGGCGTGCCTACTACGACATGTACGCCCTTCTCAAACGCCTGCTGGTCATCCACAACACGCGTTCCGCCAATACAGGCGTGCACTTTGACCCCACGGAAGTCACCAAGCGACTCCATGACTTTACGGATCTGCAGCGCCAGCTCACGGGTCGGGGCCAGCACCAGAGCCTGTGGCTTAGTCTCGCTCACATCAATCTTTTGCAGAATCGAAATGGAGAACGTTGCTGTTTTGCCTGTTCCCGACTGTGCCTGGGCAATGACATCACGGCCAGCTATCACCGGCTTAATGGCGCGCGACTGGATGGCAGACGGGCGCTCAAAACCAAAGGCGTAGATACCACGCAGAAGATCTTCGTCAAGCCCCATGTTATCGAAGCTGTCAACAACCTCCTCGCCGTTGGAAATGATGTCCTTTTCATCAATGTTCACCTGTGCGCTAAAAAAAAAAAATTAATAAGACAACTCCCTTGCTTTTATATTACAAGAAAGCCCTTCTTCCGACCATGCTGTGCTATTCACCCGAATAGAGCTAAAAACACAGCACAACTCAGTATTAAGAGACAGGCAAATACTGTTGGAGATACTTACTCAGTCATGTTTAAATTCACTGTTCTTTTAGTTGCTTTGTGCAAGAGTATACTTTTTTGGTAGCAATTACGGGATTTCGATACCTCTAAAAAAAGGAGCGAAATCAGTACGATAAAAAACTGCTAAAGAAATATAGAGAAAAGAGGAAGGGAAAAAACCTCTTTTTCATGCTACTTTGGTATATGCAGCTCTGACGAACTGGTAGGCAGCTTTGAGCCAGTCAGCGAGACTTTATTTCTTTGGTGACTTTGGCGCTTAAAATTACACTCTTTGCCCCCTTCTCCCCCAACATAATTAGGAAAATTTTTTCTTGATTCCAATTAGTCTTAATCCCACAGCCTTCTCACGTGATGCTGAAGAGTGCGGTGGCCATTTCTGCAGCTGGCAGCTCTTCGACTGTGCATTTTGACTGAGCGGCTGCAATCAGCACAGCGGTAATGTGGACGCAGGGGGCTCCGCCTATGCCAGACTCTGATTGCAAAGTGCATGTGCTACAGAAGCGACCCGGAAGTAGGCAGTAGCTAGTATCTGAGCCTGGAGCGCTGCTAGATGCAACACGAAACAGTAGCCGGCTGTGGCTGATCAGGCAGACAACTCCACGGTCAACCATACGCATGGCTGTTTCGATGTGCTCGCGCCCAAGTAACATGTACAGTTCTGCAAGCTCAGATGTCGTTTGCAGCTCATGTTCCGATACCAGCGACGGTAGTGTACTTTGCGGCTGCATGCGCTGGCGGTGAAGATCACGGATAATCGCGTTGAACTGCTGGTGCACAGACTCCATCTAATGCGAGCATGAATTTGTGCGCAGCATATATAAGAGTAGCAAAAAATGCAAAACCAAACAGGAAAGAATCTCCAAGTTTGATTAGCAGATTCAGCATACCAAAATTATTCACAAAGTCAAGCAATCCTACCAAGATCCCAGCGTCCCCGGGCTTGTGCCCCAAAAGGCTTTTCCTAACAAGAGAGACACTGATTTTTGGCTTATAGCTGATTTTGCTATATACAGAGTGTCAGTTGATAATGGAGAGGTTTTGATAGCCAGCACTAAATACTCATAAAAATTTAGTGGCAATGTCCTTTATTTAGTAGGCGATCTTTATGTGCGGAATTCCTCATATATAATTTATGTGCTAATAGCATCGTGGCATATAGCTACTAATAAAATAAAGGACACTGTTGCATGTGATAAATGTTGCTACAATCAAACAGCAGCCAAGACAAACGCCTTTATTGCGGCTTTTCATTGTGCTTGTATGCTGACGCGTTGAGACATATATCTTTTACTTTAAATTGTTCGCTTTGCTTGAGGCGCACAATGTTGGGTTTCGGCACCCAATATGCTATTCACACGCCATTTTGTTTGCTTAAACTAGCTAGTGATTTTTCTAGATTGCAAAAGCATACTATTATCTGCAATATTTCTATATTGTTAATAAATTATGAGAGAAAACATCCAACCAGATGCATATAGTTGCCAATCTCAAGCGGACTACGGCACCAGCAATTCGTCCTGTTTATCTGTAAAACCAGAGGCCGAAACAGGCGGGTTTATAGATGAAGCATCTATTGAAGCTGACAAAGACGAAGCTACAAGCCAAAGCATAATGGAGTCTTTATATATCGGTTCAAAATCCAATAGCTGGCTCCAAGCCATATATAAATCTGTTTCGGAGCTGTTCAAGCGCCCAGACCCACAGAATAAACTTGAAAACCCGTTGAGACTACTGAAGCTAACTCATCGTCAGGCCTTTACATTCTCCGTAGCATGCCTGGGTTGGATGGTCGACTCGCTTGATTTTTTCTGTGTTACAATGACTACAACTGAACTGGCCGACTCATTCGGGAAAGAGCCGTCTGATATTACTTCAGCAATAACTGTAACCCTTATGCTACGTCCAGTTGGTGCGCTGTTGTTTGGAATTGTTGCGGACAGGTATGGACGGCGCATTCCGCTAATTGTCAACTTGTGCTTGTTTACTGTCATAGAGCTTGCTTCTGGCTTTTCACAGAACCTTGCCATGTTTATTGGCTTGCGGGCTGTATATGGGATACTGATGGGTGGCGAATGGGGGCTTGGCAACTCGTTGGCCATGGAAATACTTCCAGTTAAAAGCCGTGGTATATTTAGCGGTATTCTCCAAATGTGCTATCCTTTGGGGAGTTTGGTTGCTGCAATGCTGTATTATGTGATTGTGCCGCATCTTGGCTGGCGAGCTCTCTACTGGATATCCATCATCCCCGCAGTTATTACCATTGTAATGTCTCTGTTTCTTAAGGAAAGCGAAGCATGGAAACAGCAGCGGCAGCAGCAAAATGGCGCTAATCACTATTATCAAGTAGTGGTCAGCATGCTCAAAGTGCACTGGGTGCGTTGTATCTACGCAATTATATTTATGGCAGCAATGAATTTCCTTTCGCATGGAAGCCAGGACCTCTATCCAACATTCCTCAAAAAGCAGCATGGTTTTTCTCCAGGACAAGCGACTGTCGGAACAATTGTCGGCAACTTGGGAGCTATCTGTGGCGGTATATTTTTTGGATACATTTCAGAGTACCTTGGGCGGCGCCGGACCATTGCCATTTGCGCTATAATAGGAGCTTGCTTTGTCCCACTCTGGATACTGCCCAGCCAATTTGGTGTGCTCCTAGCAGGGGCATTTTTTATTCAAGTATTTGTTCAGGGCGCTTGGGGCGTCATCCCTGCATATTTGGCTGAAATATCGCCTGAAAACTTTCGAGCCACCTTTCCTGGTCTCTCATACCAGCTGGGCAATCTGATTTCAGCCAGCGCTAGTCAGATTGAAGCTACACTGGGTGAGAAGAACCCACTACCCGAGCTGCGTGATGGCGAAACCATACCAAACTATGGACGAGTGCAAGGCATACTGATTGGAATTATTTTCTCATGTGTGCTGGTGTTGGTTGTATTTGGTCGCGAAGATAAAGGCAAACATTTTGCAAAAGCCTAACTTGATTGAAAAAGAAATTCTTTCTCTAAACTATTATTTAACGGAGAGGCGGATATGGCCATTACAACCACAGTTATGATAAAAACAAAGTAAAGGGGCGTAAGAGAGGAGGTTTAAGCGGATTGCAGCATGTAACGCTAAAGTGCTAACACAAAAAGACAACTCGTGCACCAGTTCTGTGCCTAAAACTTGTATTCTTCTTCTTCATACACGTTGCTGTCGTCTACCGTAATTGCAGACCAGAAGCCATATACGCATGACAAAGCCGCTGTATCCAAAAGCGTCGCAAAGAACGCACCATCAATACGGCGGTTGGTGCCCTCGCACATCTTTTTGCTGGCAGCAAACATGATCGCCTGGCCAGTACCAAAACAGATAAATGCGCATAGGAGCCATACCATGGGCAGACGTGCCGAAAGGAACTTTATGACAATTGTCGTTTGTAAGATGCCAAAGACGACAATTGCCACCAGCGGGAAGACCAAGTAGATGGTAAATACACCTGGCGAATACAATGGATCGCTGGGCTTTGGTTTCAAGCCATCTGAGATACCCAGCGAAGTGTCAGCAGCAATATAGCCCATAGATATGAGAATAATGAGTGACGTGCCAATAATCGTCAGCATTGATTTCAACGAACCGTCAGCCATAATTTGAAAGCCTACAAGCCACATGCAGAAAGAACACATTAGTCTTTGCACCTTGCATACTACAGAGGATCCAGGAGCTAGAGTTGCACTCATAGAACTTACCAACAGCGCCAAACAGAATCAAAGCCCAGAAAAACGACACAACCAGAGCCGTATTAACCACACCAAGCCACTACAAGTTAGAAACAATGGAGTTAGTAAAATGTACAGCGCCATCCGGTCCACAAAGCGATATGTAATGCAAACCACTGCAGCATAATCGAGATGCATTGCTGCAAAAGGAGGGAGCGGTAAACAAAACCGACCACTAAATGGCTAGGCCGAGACTATACTTGCCTTGTTAACTAATCCAGAGTTATGTATAAGGTCGGCACCCGCGATGTTGAACGCAAGCATTATGCAGAAGAACGACAAAAGCAACGTCATCTCTCGCCGGCCTACACCAAAAAAAAAAATTAAAATTTTAACACAAAATTTCGACTCCCCAAAAAAAGTGCACCATCCTTCCATGTTCTTTGCAAAATGTGTGCTTGCGCATTGTTCATCGGCCGGTTTAATGGCAAAGAGGGATCGTTGATTCCGAGTATACTTACCAACAGCATCAATCTTGCGGTGAGCCCGAAAAGCCAAGTACGCAATAAAGAAAAATGCAATTATAGAGATGATAAAGTCGGCTACAAGTTACACATAGCATAAATGTCAGTGTTCATGTAAACAAACTTATTTCTGCACAAATACTTACGAAGATTGACAAATATTGCAGAGCCTGCACTATAGGTGTTCAGGTAGCAGCTAGGAAGCACTGCTTTGCCAAACAAACGGCATGCTGGCAAGGCCGAGCGCTCACAAATACTGGCAAAGTCACCGTACCGCATCACCACGATTTGCTATAGTGCCAAGTTGTCGTATTGCTCGCGCTAATAACAGAACTCAGAATATAAAATGGAAGTAAGCAGCAGTTAGGCGAGAGTTATTTCGGGTAAAAATGAAAGGGAAAAGAAGTTAAAGGTACCAGATGCCTAAAAAGAATTGGGCAACAAAAAAGTGAATAAGCGCGTAAAAAGAAGGGCCAAAGAAAAAAGCACTGAAGTAGAAAACGCTTTTTCTGTTGGCAACCACAAAGAAATTGTGTTTTGATGCTAAGCAGCTTCATCCCTATTTTTGGCTGCAGCTTGTGAAGATCCGTTGGGCAGCTTACCAGGATCGTACAGCTCGGCTCGCTTTAGAATTGCTTGAAAAAAAATATTTGCTGACGTCTTCCTCACTACACGCGTTATTCGTTGTTTCTCTTTTAGCATTTGGGTAAGCTCTCGTAAATTCACATTCTGCAGATTAGACTTCCGCCACCCCACTCACTCTACACAGGTGCGGGTCCATGGGTACGCACTCTGTCAGTTTAGCTGGAGCCTACTGCATTGCTTGCTTTGCGTGTATGCTAAATCAATATTTGTTTTCTTTTTTGTAGATTCACACTCAAAAAGTACCATTTCAGACGATTTTAGCGTCAGCACCAACCTATTTAACGTAGTTTCTTCTCTTTGTGCCGATAACCTCGAAGATTTAAATTTGTTTGTCAGCAAAGTAAGCATTCTTAATCAGCCAATCTTGAGGTTGTGTGCAAACAGCTAATTTCACTTTTGCAACTGGCCTTGTTCTGTAGCTACTTCACAAAAAAGGACATACAGCCACTATACAGTACTTTTGCTGCCTGTTGCTTGTTCACGCATTATTAAGCAGCTCCAAGACACAGCACCTGGTTAGCGCCGACATTTTAACTATCAGGCTGATTATCGAAGGCACACTTGCCCAGATAAAAAACCGTTCTTCTGCCGTTGCTTTATTGCTTCAAGCCGTAGACTCGTTGAGCGACTTTCCCTCTGTTTTCACTGACGGTCATCTTGCAGATATCCTTTGGCACTGTGTTGAGAATACAGTGTCCTTTTTACTTGACGACTACTGGCCATCGCTAGCTGCTGTATCAGCCTTTGCACGTAACGCTAATTCCCATATTTCGCAGCCTGCTCAAGAGCTGCTGCCGTCGCTTTTAACTCGACTTTCGGAAGAAAAGCAAAAGCCAAATTCCGACAAAGGGCTTTTTACTTTTATAATTGTCAATCTCGCTGCGCTTGACGCCTCAACTTCAGATCACAGTTCCGCTGGGACGTTAGCCTCTGTGGATATGGGGCTTGCAGAGCAGTTTCTTAGTGCGAACTCGCACATGTCTACCGCTGACATTATATCTAACTATGCAAACCAGCAGCAGAAAAGCACAGCTCAGTCAGATAACTTAAATAGTGCAGCTGGCTCTGGAGATGATAAAGGACAGCAAAGCATATTGACCGTGGATGATGTAGCCAAGACTGTAGCGATAATCGCTTCCAACTATGGCGAAGGGTTTAAGTTTGACGCCAACAGCTTTGCTGTAACTATAAACAGCTATAACTCAGGTATCAACTGGGAAGAAGTGATTTACAAGCTGCCTTATTCCAGTCTCCAAGTCAAGGATGAGTCAGGTGCGATGTTTATTATCAAAGTGTTTCTTGCTGCCACTGCTGGCCAAAACCGGCCGTTTCCATACTCGTTTATGTACGAGATTTGGCCAGATGCTCCTGCTCAAGTGTCGTTCTTGCGCAACACGCTGCGGTCTCAGGCAGCTGCACCATACCTGTTAGACAAGCACATGCCTACGGTCACGAGCGATCCGCTTGATTTGCTGTACAAGGTATATCAGCCCGAGTTTACCCGGATACTTGCTTCGCCATGGAACTCGCTATCGTTGATTCTGGTGCTGTCACACTTGCTGGACAGCAAAGCAAGCGATGAAGCACGCGCACTGCTAGAGGCAGGGATTGCGCAAGAGCCACTGCTGGTGACTCTAGCACTGGCACGCCTAAAAATCCAGCACCCTCGCCTACAAGCATTGCTTCAGCATAACGTTGCACGCTTTTTAAAGCGCGAATTTAGCCATTATGGGCTGTTCTTTGAGCTCTTCCGTATTTATGAGCGAAAGATGATGCTGGCATTCTTTTGCAACATCCATCGGAAGGATCCTACGTTTTCGCGCTACATTTTGGACGTGCTAGTTGACCTTGGAATGGCGAATGAGCTGTTGCTGGTTCCAAAACGCGATGACATTATGATGCTGGATTTTATTGTTGAGATGGCAGTATTTGCCTCGCGTCGAGGCATGCTTGTCTTTGAAACATGGTTTCCGGGGCTGCTGACAGAGCTTGGAAGCGACATGCTCCATGCATCGCTGGAAATTCTTCATTCCAAGCTGCAACTCGAAGCAGCTCGACAGCGCGGCGAGGACAAGGGCATATCAGCATACTCATCTGTTGAGTTGACAACTATGTTTAAGTCACTGGGGGTTGTTTCCATGTCACCAAACAATACTGCCAATTTGAAGGCACTGTATACGCAGTTTGTGGAGCTGACTGCTGAACTAGAGCGTGCCGAAAATGAGCGCAGCGTTGAAGAAGGGCAAATTGAAAAGGAAGCGGAAAGCTTATTTTTGCGGCTATACCGTGGTGAATTATCGGTGGATCAGATGGCAGATACGCTAGAAGAGCTGCGCGACTCGCTACGCGTGTTTATGCGTAAAACCTATGCCCATGTCATCCAGTATCCTCTGGAAGAGTTTTCATTCTTTGACAACTATCCCGAAAAGGAGCTAACCATCACTGGGCAGCTGGTAGGTACGCTTATTCAGCGGCATATGCTGTCTCCAGCTAGCGAGCCTGCCATTTTGGAGATGCTGGTAAAAGCACTGCAGTCTCCGACATCATCAAAATCATTCCATTTTGGTATGACCGCTCTGCAAGCGTGTTTGTATCGAATTGAACAATTGCCAGTGTTTTGTACTACATTGTATCAAATACCAGCATTCCAACAGCAGCAGCAGCAGCAGCAGCAGCAAAGCAATGCCTCGGCGGTCAAACTAGTGCAGTCAATAATTAATTCAGCAATGCCGGCACGTAGTGCGCAAACAAGTACCGAGCAAGCGCGCCTGAGGGCAACGCCCGACTTGGGGAGCAATCGAATAGGCATGTTCGGAGCTGGGGGCATTGCAGCAACACAGCAGGTATTCCAAAGCATAATGCCACCGCCACTGCCAGAGCTAGGCGAAGCCAGTACCGCACCTGTGGAAGAGACTCGAGACAAGATCCAGTTTGCGATGAATAACTTAGCTCGCAGCAATCTCAGCGAAAAAATGGTGGAGGTTGATAAGGTTTTGCAGCCAAAGCACTTTGAATGGTTTAGCCAGGACATTGTGGTCAATCGAGCTAGTCAGGAGCCAAATTATCATGCGCTGTATTTGCAGTTTGTGGAAGCTCTTGAGCGGCCACTGCTGCTAAAGTGTATTCTGCGTGAGACGCTTAACAGCATTTGCCGGCTGCTGAACGCAGAGTCAACTGTAAATAGTTCGCGCGATCGAAGCTACTTGAAGAACTTGGGAGCATGGCTTGGCGGAATGACACTAGCGCGGGACCAGCCGATTTTGCGGGAAAACGTATCTTTCAAGGACTTGCTATGCGAAGGATACAGCAGCAACCGGCTGATTGTGGCAATTCCGTTTGTATGTAAGGTGCTGGAGCAGGCAGGAAGATCGACAGTGTTCCACCCGCCTAATCCGTGGCTAATGAGCATAATGGGGGTGCTAGCAGAGCTCTATGCGACGGCAAACTTGAAGCTCAATCTAACATTTGAAATTGAAGTGCTGTGCAAGGCACTCAATCTAGATGTGAAGGAAATAACGCCAACGGCAATTCTTGGACGAACACCGACACGCAGTTCTATAGATGCATTAGCAACAGATTTATCAAAGGTGGCTGTTGGCAGTGGCGGTGTGGACAAGGCATCATTGGTAAATCCAGAAGCAGTGCAGATGCCAGTGATCACTGGTGCCGATATCACGGTGGATATCATGGGAGTACTTACACAACATGCATCGTTCCATGCGGCAGAAAGCGTGTTTTCACAACCAACAATGAAGAAGATCTTCTACATGCTTACTGAGCGGATGATCCGCGAGATTATTCCGATCCACGTAGCTCGGTCAATTTATGTGGCAGTGAGCTGCACCCGCGATACTATCCAAAAGGACTTTTGCGGAGAGCCGAATGAGGAGCACGTGCACAGAGCGGCTCAAGTAATGGCTCGAGGACTAGCAGGGGCACTGGCAGTGAGCCTGTGCCGCGACCAGCTGAAAAGCCAGCTATATCAGACAATGCGGGTATTTTTAATCCGGCACTCGCTGGCAGAGCAAACGGCCAATTCGGTGGCAGTGGGCCTGGTAGCAGACAACTTGGATCTGGCGTGCGCAATTGCCGAGAAAGAGGCGATTGAGCGGGCATCGCAGCAGATCGATGCTGTGCTGAACGAGGCGTATGTGGCACGTAAGCGTACGCGTGAACGCACTGGGCAGCCGTTTTACGATTTGGGGCAGTATGGGCGTCTGATGTACCCAGCAGAGTTCCCAGAGGTGCTCAAAGTCCGTCTGAATGGACTTCAAGCTGGGCATCTGCGCATTTATGAGGACTTTACGCAAATACCTCACTTCTTCAGCCAGATTGGCAATGTTAGCGAGGAAGAGAGCCTTGGCGTGGCACAGAATCTAGAGCAGTTTGTGCAGATCATGGGCGAACTGGAGCGCATAATAGCAGCAACAGGCAGTGATGTAGCGCTGTCGCAGCTGCCAGCGCAGCATGAAGCGTGCTTGTATGCACGCGATATTCTGGTGCGCGCAGCGCGAGTGGCCCAAGCAGACGATGCAGTTTTGGACATGGCACAGGCACTGGTGAGCAGTCTGTATCGTGCAGAGACACGGCTGGGTGTGGACCTATACGTGCTGCTGCTGGCACGCGTATGTGAGATGTCGGCACGCGTAGCTCGGGAGGTGACAAGCTGGCTGGCCTATGCAGATGATGCGCGCAAGTACAATGTAGCAGCGACGCTGGCGCTAATCAACGAAGGGCTGGTTAGTGCTGAAGATGAGGACGAGCAACTGGCGCGGCAGATCGATGCTGGGCGCGCAGGAGCAGTAGAGTTTGCCAGTCGCCTGCTGCGGCGGGCTGGGCGCGACGCGTTTGGCCGCACGGCACAGAGCCTGGCGCGAGCGACGCAAGGTGGCCAGCAGGCTGGATATCGGCAGATGCTGCTGAGCTGGACACGCGTATACGAGCATCCAGCTGCTGGCGACACAGAACTAGCAACGCTAGTGCAGCAGCTACTGCAGCAGGTGGCACTGAAGGACACCGGCGTTGCAGCAGCATTCTTTAGAGCCGGTGTGGAAGCAGCCGTTGCCGGGTTTGAAGGCGTACTTCCAGGAATTGAGCAAGGTGGTTTTCAAGTGGCAGACGCGCTGGTGCGGCTAGTGGTGTGCTTGGCACGTTCAGGCGAGGGACTGCAGCCGGCACGTATGTTTGTGTCCAGTGTAACGTTAGTGGCAGTGCACATGCATGCTACACGGCCAGAGTCGTTTGGCGCGTATCAGCGTGTGATTTTCCGGCTGTTGATTGGACTGCTGAACGAAGCACATGCGGCACATCGCAGCGGTGATTCGACACTGGAAGGCACAGAGACATTGCTGGCAGAGACACTGTTGCTTCTGGCGCCAACACATGTGCCAGGATTGGCATTCGTATGGCTGCAGCTGGCGGCACACCGGTACCTACTGCCACAGTTGGTCAGTTCGCGAGCGGGATGGGAGCAGGCAGCGGCGCTGCTGGAGACGCAGCTGCGATTTATCCAGCCATTTGTAGAGCAAGGGCTCGTGGGTGAAGGAGTCAAGCTGCTGTACCGAGGCACAGTGTGTGTGGTGCTGGTGGTGTTGCATGACTACCCAGAGTTCCTGGCAGCTCACGCATTAAGGCTGAGCGATGCGGTGCCAGTGGGGTGTGTACAACTGCGCAATCTGCTGCTGAGTGCGTATCCGCGCGCAATGCGATTGCCCGAGCCGCTGACGCCAAACCTAAAGATTGATTTGCTTCCAGAGATCTCGCAGATGCCTGAGATCCCATATGACCACACAGCACCGCTGCCGCAAGGTCTGCGTGAGGAGCTGGACAAATTTTTGGAAACGCAGAAGCCAGAGGACTTTGCAGCGACTGTGCTGGACCGCATGCACACCGAGGATGCTGGCTATGACGTAGCAGCAGTGAATGCGTTTGTGCTGCACACGGTGGTACTTATGGCACAGGCAAAAGAAGGTAGTGCACAGGAGGGAGCGCAACGGGTGGTGCTGGATTTGCTGCGTGGGATACTGGACAAAGCGGATGCAGAGGGTCGGTATCTGGTAGCCAATGCAGTGGCCAACCAGCTGCGATTCCCATCGGCACACACGTACCTGGCGTCGCGGCTGGTGTTGGCGCTGTTTGCCAAATCAACGGAGCCGGTACGCGAGTGTATTTCGCGAGTGCTGGTAGAGCGGATTCTGGTGAACCGGCCATTCCCGTGGGGACTGCTGGTTACACTGATCGAGCTGCTGCGTAACCCGTACTATGCGTTCTGGACGCACGACTTTACGCGGGCATCACCGCAGATTGCCGACATTCTAGCAGCAGTGGCCAAGAGCGTGCATCCATCTGAGGCGCCGCCAGCAACTACACAAGCACAATGAAGAGATGTTTATTATAAGCCAAATCAAATAAAAATAAAATCAATTATTGAAGCAAGCGGAACACAGCCAGGCTGATAAATGCAGCGCTGACCCCTGCCAGCCCTTGGCGACGACGGGCAAAGCGGACGGGATCGAGCTCAGAGCGGGCATGCAGCGTGTAAGCAGCCAGACCGGACATTGCGGCGGCACCGACCAGTTTGCAGGGAAAGCAGTCTTGAAACTCCTCAGCAGCTTTGGGTGGCGGCTGCTTGTCTTGCGGTTGCTGACTGGGCATTTGAAATATAAAGAGAAAGTTTTACAAGCATGACTGGGGATTTGCAGATAGGAATGGAGAGGCTTAAAGATATGGGTGTTACTGTTGGCGGATGGCGTCATGGACCTGTAGGGCGCGACACAGCAGATCACTGATAGAGTCGAAGGATCGGATGACAGAAACGGCACGGGCAGTGGCGATGGCGTCGTCGGCATCAGCGTGGACGCGGGCCAGCACGGGGGCCAGCTGAGCAGCACGCGTTTTGGAAGCAACGGCCTGAACAACGATGCGCCGGCAGGCGTCGACAGAGGAGCGCAGGTCCAGCGAAATGTTGTTGTAGAGATTGAGCGTCAGCGTAGCGTATGCCAGCGTAGTGCGGCGGCCATGGTCAACAATGCGCGTTTCGGGCGTAGAGAAGAAGGAGCGGTCGAAGAAGCTAGAGCTGGTGCTGACCACTGAGCTCCGTCGCGACACACTGCGCTGCGGCAGCCCCACGCTCAGCCCAACGTCGGGGGTGCTGGGCGTATCGCTCATGTGCTGCCAAGGGTTAAGCTAAGTCTTTCGAGAGTTTGAAAAATTAAACAAATTGAGAGACAATGAGATTTTGTTTGTTTGTACGTACTTTATTTAAATCTTCTTTGCAAACCACGCTTCGCTGTCACTCCACTTTACAGATCACACGCTACGCTCGGATGGCTGTCAAGCGCGCAGCAGATACAGCCGCTGAGCCAGCAGCAGCCAAAAAGGTGCTGATGCGGCCGGCAGTGCCTACCAACAAAACGATGCCTACAGACTACAGCTTTATTGAGCCTGCGCCTGCTGGCTGCCGCAAGATCGTCTCGTTCAACGTAAACTCGCTGGCTGCGGCCTGCAAAAAGGGCTTCAAAGAGTACGTGGCGGCAGAGGACCCCGACATTTTATGCTTACAAGAGACCAAGGCCAACCAGCCCATGGCGTTTCTGCTGAGCAAGAAGCAGTACCCGCACCAGTTCTGGCACTGCAGCCGGGCCAAGAAGGGGTACTCGGGCACTGCAATTTTCTCCAAGATCAAGCCGCTGCGCTCTCAGTACGGGTTTGAAACTAGCACCATTGACGACGAGGGTCGACTCATCACGCTGGAGTTCGAGTCGTTCCACCTGGTGGCTTGCTACGTGCCCAATGCTGGCGAGAAGCTGGTGCGTCTGGACCGCCGCATGCGCTGGGACGACGCTATGCGCGCGCATCTGGAGGAGCTGGAAAAGTCCAAGCCTGTCATCTACACCGGCGACCTTAACGTTGCCCACTGCGAGATCGACCTGGCCCGCCCCGACTCCAACCACCGCTCTGCCGGCTTCACCGACGAGGAGCGCGGCAGCTTCTCAAAGACCCTTCAGGGCAGCGCCTTTCCGCGTATCGACGCCTTCCGTCACCTGCACCCTGACGCTCGTGCCGACGCATATACATACTTTGGCTATCGTGCAAACTGCCGCGAAAAGTCTGTTGGTTGGCGCCTGGACTACTTTGTGGTCAGCCAGCCGCTGCTGTCGCGGGTTGCCGGTGTTATCAACCGCAACCAGTGCTACGGCGCCAGCGACCATGTCCCGCTGCTGCTCTATCTGCGCGACAAGGACCACTCAGCTGCACACGACCAGTCTGAGCTGCCTGCTGAAGATCCCTGCAAATCCGAATCTGCTCTCTCGCCAGAGCCTGCTCACAGCGCTGCTATTGAGCCAAGCTCTGTCGGTGATAAACTCGATGGCAAATCGGATCCTGCAAGTGGTAAACTAGATGCCAAGCCAGACCCTGCCAGCGACCAGTAAACTGCCAGCAGTCCGCAGAGCACAGTTTTTAAAACAATCCCCTCCCCTAGTAGCTTTGTTTATTGAATCTAAGCAAAAGTCGACCCGTTAAAGCCAAAATCCGTGCGCGGAATGTCATGGATCCACACATACACGCGGTTGGGCGGCACCTCCAGCTCCTTGCCAATCAGATCAGTGATGCCGGCTACTATCGCCTTGTTCTTGTCTCCGCCAACAGCTCCAAGCGACCCGATGTTTACCAACACTGCTGCCTCGTCGGTTCCGCCAAATGTCAAGCTTGGGTTGTGCTTGACTACTGCCATCACGTATGGCAGCGGCTTGGACAGCAGCTCAGCAACCGTGCTGGCAGCTTTGAGCGACAGTGCCTTGGCATCGGCAGTCTGGACGTTGGTGGTAATTTCACACAGTGGCATTACAAAAGAAAAACTAGTTTTGCAAGAAAACAGAATCCCTTGGGTAGATGATGCACCCCCTACCAGTGACGTTGTGCCATGCAAATGAATGACATCACAATGCTTTCCTCAGTCTTTTAATGCACGGAAAGCCAAGTGGTCCTTCACCTCTCTCTTTTTCCCTTTTTCCCTTTTTCTTTTTGAAGTCCAAAAATAGATATGGCAGTTGCTAGCTCGCTTCCCCACGTTCTAGTTACCGGCGGAGCCGGATTCATTGGCTCGCACACGGTGCTGGAACTGGTCAACCAGGGTTACAACGTGGTGGTTGTAGACAACCTGTGCAACAGCTGCGAAGAGCCCCTGCGGCGTATCCAAAAGCTGGCCGGGCTCCCGCAGCCGCTGCCATTCCACAACATCGACCTGACGGACCGCGAGGGCCTGCGGCAGGTGTTCCAGCAGCACAACATCACCAGCGTCATCCACTTTGCTGCGCTCAAGGCCGTGGGCGAATCAGTGCACAAGCCGCTGATGTACTACCGCAACAACATCACGGGCACGCTCAACCTGGTTGAGACCATGGTTGAGTTTGGGGTCAAAAACATTGTCTTTTCGTCGTCAGCTACCGTGTATGCCGCCGACTATGATGGCAATGCGCTGCGCGAGAGCAATGAGTTGGGCTGTACCAGCCCCTACGGCCGTACCAAGCTCTTTATGGAGAACATCATCAAGGATGTGGTTGATGCTGAGCAGGGCTGGAACGCCATTATGCTCCGCTACTTTAACCCCACTGGTGCCCATGAGTCCGGTACCATGGGTGAGGATCCCCAGCAGATCCCCAACAATCTGATGCCCTATATTTCCCAGGTCGCCATCGGCAAGCTGGAAAAGGTCCATGTCTTTGGCACCGACTACAACACTCGTGACGGAACCGGTGTCCGCGACTATATCCACGTCATGGATCTCGCCGAGGCTCACGTAGTGGCCCTCAAGCGTCTGACCAACAACAATGGCTACGAGATCTTCAATCTCGGCTCCGGTACTGGCCAGACTGTTTTGGAGATGATTGCTGCTATGAAAGAGGCCTGTGGCCGCGACATCCCCTATGTCAATGACCCGCGTCGTGCCGGCGACATTGACACCATTCTGTGTGATCCTACCAAGGCATCCAAAGAGCTGGGCTTCACCGTGCATCGCGATCTCAAGCAGATGTGTGCCGATCTCTGGCGCTGGCAACAGAACAATCCCAACGGCTATTCTTAATATGCGCTTTCGTATTTTCTTTTAAAGACTATTTAAACTCTCTTATTGTGTTGGGGGAAGGATTATTATTCCGGGATCACTGCGGCTTTTGAGCATTCTGGAAATTCAAAATGCTCATTAACGACTCGATATGATTGGTGCCGGATGCCGGTCCTGGTGGAGGAGGCATGCCCGGCGTAAATTGCGGCGCTGACATGTGGTGCGTCATGCCCGCCGAATGCTCTGGGGCCGCCGATCCGCTGGACATCTGCGGCATCATCACCATTTGCGAATGCGGCGTGGATATCGCTTGCGGAGGCGGTGGAGGCGGCGGAGGCATCGTCTGCGCAAATCGTGTCCACCACTCGCGCAACCCTGCCTCAAACGTCGTCTGCATCTGTTCAAACATCGCTGCTGTTGCTCGCGTATATGCTGGAATCAGCGTTCGCTCCATTGCTGCTGCCACACTTTCTGCCACACGTTTCTCTACTGATGAACTGATCCGTGCTACTAGTTGCTCCTCGGCTGCTGCATCCAGCTTAATTGTTGCATTTTTGCTGCTTAGATCAAGCCCGCTGAGTGCTGCTGCTATTTGTGGCTGCAGCTGTGCCAAAACTGACTTTTGCACTTTGCTTGCAAGCTCAGCTGTACCATTTACAACAGCTGGAGGCACGGTTGAAGTACTGTGTAAAGCAGTGCTTGTTGCTGTTTCTACGTTGCTGGGCGCCATCTGCTGCTTGGGAGCTGGTGCTGTCACTTCGGATACTATCTCTCCATCCTGAAGCGTCGCTACCGAAGTTGACGATGTAGAATATATCTCTGCTGGATCAGAAACGCTTTGGATATTGGCAGCAGGGATGTCAGGAATCTGCAGCTGCTGTACCAGCCGAGTGTGCACGCTATAAATACTCAGCATATCCTGTGATCCATAGCTTGCGGCTTGCGGTTCCAGCGTCGACACCATGCTCAAAATAGTTTGTTCGTCTCCCAAGCTGTACCCCAGTGGCATATTCAGACGCATGCCGGCTCCATGGCCACTTGACTGAAGCACAAATATAGCCGATGGGGCCTGGCTTGCTCCCACTGTCAGGCAGCGGCCTTGCTCAGCCCATGTCAGCTTAACAAATGATGATGCTGACTTGGCCGCCGGTCCTGCAAACGATACTGTCTGAACCAGGGCAACTTGCTGTGCCGATGTGCCCAGCCACCACAGCTGGACCTGGCGATTCATTGAGCATCCCAGGATAATATGGCCCGCGCCGTCAGCTGTAGTTGCTGGCGGAATGTAAATAATCGTGTCAATAGAGTGCTCGCCTTGAGGCAGCTCGCATACAACTGCGTGTGGCTGGTTGGCGTTTTCCCAGCGACTATCTAGCTGGTAAATACGGACTTTCTTGTCTGCGCTAGCAACAATGACCCAGTGCAGGCCAGCACGAGCAATGGCTGTAACAGCGCTTTCAGTACCAATGGGGATTACATTAAGCCCTTCATTCGATGTCTCCGACCGCTTTCCCTTGGGCGATGGAACCGGTGCCTTTACTGCCATAAATCCTTTGTCTGTGCCCACACATAGCTCCATCGTGTTGTCGACTATCTCTCTACGCCACGCCAAACATGTAAACCGGGCATCACCCCCGCTATCAATGTTGATAAATGGCTCATACGCAATCGTGCCCTCGGCACCACCACCAGCAGCGTCTTTGTCCACAGGGCCAACCAACCAGATAATCAAGCGATTTTCCTTGCCTAGCGATGCCAGCACCTGCGGCATATTTGCGTCTCGCGAGCATGGGTGGAACTCCATATCGACAATCGAGTCCTTATGACCCTGCATTTTGGCCAGCTGCCCCTGAAGCTGATGAATAACGCGAACATGTCCGCCCTCTTTGCTGCGAACTGCATAGCAAATGTATTCGCGGCTGACTGCAATTAGTCTGCCTGGCCGGAATCGGGTGGGCTGTTGCAATAGCGAGATAGGCACAGTTTCCGGCTTGTTCTTGAGCTTGATACGTCTGAGATCTATATTTAACACAGCAGACTTTGTCCGCTTTTTGGCAGGCGTGCCGCTGACAGACGGGGTCGTTTGAGCGCTCATAGGCGGCGTCGATGGGATGGAGGGTATAGCGTTGATTCGCGGCGAAGAGTGTGCGGATAAGGGCTTGGTCTGCGCTGGTGCCTGTGGTACTACGCTGGGCTTGGGTGCCATTTGGCCGGCCTGGGACGCTTGCTGGGGCAAAAATGTGGACTGAGGACTACCGCTGCCGGCAACAGCATTCTGTGCTGCCATCATTCGCTTGAGCTGTTCTATTGGGTTGCTTGAGCCGATTTGTTGCTGCTGTTGTTGCAAAAATGCCGCATCTGGAGACTGGCCAACAGCGCTTTCAGAATCCGACACTTGCATCGATGTATGCGAGCTTGGAAAAGACTGTGCTGGCTGGGGCTTCAATAACGCCTGCAGAAGGCTCAAGCTGACTTCTTTCTGAGGTTGCTGCGTCGAAGCAGCCATGTTAGGCTGCATAGCTGAAGAGCTTAGCGCTGGACTACCAAAGCCCATTACGCGGCCAGCATCCCAGGAATCGCCGTACATTGAAGGCGTCTGCGAGGATGCGCTTTTTTGGTCGCTAAGTCGTCTGCCAAACTGCTCTGCCGGCATGGATGAACTAAACAGTGGATTCGTGTGTGGATTGCTGTTATCCATAGCACCTTTCTACGACTTTACGAATCTAAAATACGACTGTTGAAATTAAAAATAAGTGCTGCAAATTGCTTTCTTTTCAGATAAAGAATTTTGATCCCTCTTTTCTCTATTTCCCTCTTTTCCAAGCGGTTTCTCAAAGTATGCTTCGTTTGGCACGTATCAGCAGCACTGGCTCACCCGCACGCTGTCTGCTGAAGCGCACTTTGCAAATTTCATATGCAGCCACGCGACCATATACGCTATCGACGATAGCTGTATCACCGAAAAGCAGCGCTTTTCAGCTGCAATCAATTCGTTCGTACGGATCCAAAAAGAAGGGCGGCAAGAAGTCCAAGAAAGAGGAGGAGGAGGATGTTGAACAATTCCCGCCAGATCGGGATCCAGTAGACATGGACAAGATGAACCAGCGTATGCAAGCGCAGGTGGAATGGTTCACCTCGGAGCTGAGATCAATGCGTGCAGGCCGGGCCAACCCAGGCATTCTTAGCCGTGTCCGGGTGAATTTCAAAGGTGGATCAGCTATGCTTAGTGATCTGGCGCTGGTCACTGTAAAGGATGCGCACACGCTGCTTGTAATTCCCAACAACCCCGACGAGCAAGAGGCAATAGAAGCGTCGATTCGCAACGCTGGGCTGGGCCTCAACCCACGAGCAGATAAAAACGCAGTTCTGGTGCCAGTGCCTAAAACTACCAAAGAGTCGCGCGAAAAGCTCATCAAGGACCTGGCAGGCACTGCTGAAAAAGTCCGCGTGCATATCCGAAAACACCGCCAGGATGCAATGAAGCAGCTCAAAGCCGCCGTCAAGGCTGGCCTCCCCAAGGACGAATCCAAGACATGGGAAAAGTCGGTCCAAACAGAAACCGACAAACACATACACCAAGTTGACGAGCTGCTCAAGGCCAAGTCACGTGAGATTGAGCGTGGCTAGCCTTTAGCTGATTGGGCGGATCAGCAAATTAGTGTTGGGGTGTTGAAAAAAAAATTTCAAGCCAGTCAGCGATGGTGGGTGGCCAAGCAGAAATTTTTAGTTTTCTTCTTTGTTGTTGCGCCGTTTCTTTCTCTCGTCTTTATATTTTGCTGGAGGAAGTAGTGTATAAATTCACAAACCCCCCCCCGAAACCTTTGTTTCTTTTCCTACTTTGTGTGAATTTGCTTTGTATTTTTCTACAATTATTTCAATTGAATCGCGCACAACTTCAACTTACTAACGATTAAACAAGGTCATTAACGTCTGGCAGCAACGCGCCTACTTTGCTACTACGCGCCTTTTTGGAGGGCAGCATAGCCTTTTTTCACACGGTTTCAAGTTGTACCACGAACGTGCTGTGGTACGCGGCAACTTGCTGACGGGTCAGTACGTTTAAAGTACACACGTGCCAGCAGGACAGGCTTACAAAGCACTCGCATAGAAGAAAGGAGGTTTTGGTACTGCTAAGTAGTCGAAACGTCAAGAGATTGCGTTTCGTTCTAGCTTGATTGGCGCTACCAAATGATGACTGGTCCCACCCGAACCTTTGACCCATTCAGCAACAGCGGCGCGGCTCACAGCGCCGATCCAAAGGTACAGTATCAAGCAGCTTACACCTGGTAGCATTTACAGCACTTTAACTAACGATGCAATTATTTGTAGGCGATTTCAGCTGATGTGGGGCAACAACCGCTAACAGCTACTGCGACGATGACCACCATGTGTGCATCGGGAGCTACTGCAGCTGCAGCCAATCCTACTGCCGCAGCCTCCATTAACCCTGCAGCACCAAAAACAGCGGGTGTTCAGCCAAGACACACGTCAATTTTTGAGATTGGCGGCGAGCCCTTTGGCGACGGCCTTGCCACGGCAGCACCACCACCGAGACTGGGTCGGGTCGCTAGGCCAGACAAGGGCGGGTCATTCTCGTCAGCAACGTCGCCTGTGGGCTTGCGCCCGCTAGGCTCGATTATAGGTTCCTCAAACAATCTCTTCGATGCAGCATACGGTGCACAGCATCAGCTACCTCCAGCAACTGCCCACCGGTTCTCGCGCTTCGGTAGCGTGCTGGGTGAATCAGGAGTGCTGCCGGCCGCAGCTCGTGGCGGCGAAAATGAGCCAATGGGCATGCAGTCGACGGTTGACATGAGCAACGGGCTTTTAGACACAATCAAGTCGCAGCAGGCATCCCCCAACAACTCGGGGCAGCCTGGCATCAGTGACTTCTTTGTGAAGTCGCTTCCTGTTTCACGCCGCAATTCGCGCGACTTTCAGAATTTGTGGCAAGAGCTTGATGGCTTCTCTATAAACGATTCTTCGTCCCACAGAATACCGTTTGATGGCCACAGCATTGCTGCTCGCAACAGCTCCGCTGCCTTCCGCAACGACGCTACCGGCGCTGGCATGCTGGGCACCAGCCCCAAACTTCCACAGGGGCTTCTAGATGAGGATCTTTTGTCGGGCCAGCCCAAACAACCTGGAAGCGTGCTGAATGGAGCTTCTTCTGTCAGCGGCATACACCGTGCACCGGGCTCAGGGCTGCTGCATATGGGCAACTCCTCAGAGTTTGCCCATAGCCAGACTTCATTCCCTGCATATGGACAAGAGGCTCAGCCGCATCGCCAGCCGCTGACAACTGCTGACACAATGCCTGCTGATGCAGTTCAGAATCCGCAGCTGTACGATTCTAGTCGCGCTGCCAGCTTGGTGCGCAACTCTAGTACTCCGGTGCTCAACACCAGCCAGTATCAGACCATACAGACTACTGAAGACGCAGTTGGCCATCTGCGCACTGTGCCGTCAGCTGCAGGCTTAGCTGATGCATCTGGCATTTTGTATGGCCAACAGTACCCAGTATATGCGGCGGGTGCAGTAAGCGATGCTCCCTATGATGCTACTAGCGGACGTCTGCCACAAAATGCCAACTACCCGTATGGTCCCAATGCATCGATGATGGGTCCCTCGCGTGCTCCGCCATTTGCAGGCAGTGGCACGCCTGGCTCGGGGTCTGCAACTCCCATCGTAAACGGCTTTGGTATGCAGGGTCCCTTTGCATCGGCAAGTGCAGCAAACATTTACGGAATGGGGCAGCATGTTTCCTTGCAGCAGCACTCTCACTATGCACCCTCGCATATCCATGTGCATACACAACCGCCAGGCCAGCTTAGTGGGCAAGGGCATTCCAAGCATCCTAACCAGCGTCACAATGCGCAGCAGCCTGCTTCTTCGGCAGTTCCAGGGCCATCGCAACAGCAGCAGCAAAAGCAACCGCCACCGCCGCAGCCTCGACCACAACAGCAGCAAGCAACGCAGCCAAGCTCCCATCATCATCCAAAGCACAATCATGCCAAGTCACATCGCAAAGCCGATCCAGATGCTAACCGCTTTATCAACGCTCAGCTAGAAGATCTGAAGGGTACTATTTTCGAAGTGTGCAAAGACCAGTATGGCTGCCGCTTCTTGCAAAAGAAACTTGAAGAGGGCCAAGAGAAGCATGTTGCCCTGATATTCAAGGAAGCTCTGCCGCATTTTTCTACGTTGATGACTGATCCCTTTGGCAACTACCTGTGCCAGAAGCTACTAGAACACTGCTCTGAGAGCCAGCGCACTCAGATTGTTGTTGGTGTGGCACCCGATCTGGTAAATGTGTCGCTCAACATGCACGGCACACGTGCTGTGCAAAAACTGATTGAGCTGCTGTCTAATCAAAAGCAAATTGACGCGATTATTGAAGCGCTGAGTGATCGCGTAGTTACTCTGATCCGTGATCTGAACGGTAATCACGTGATTCAAAAGTGCCTGTCGCGGTTTTCGAGTGAGAACAACCAGTTTATCTATAACTCGGTAGCTGCCAGCTGCATTGATGTGGCTACCCATCGCCATGGATGCTGCGTGTTCCAGCGTTGTATTGATCACGCTTCTGATGCGCAAAAGTCCCAGCTTGTCAAAGTCATCATTGCACAAGCATTGTCACTGGTTCAGGACCCGTTTGGCAACTATGTTGTTCAGTATGTTTTGGACCTGGGCGTCTCCAGCTACTCGGATCCGCTTATTCTTAAGTTTGTTGACCACATCTGCGGGTTGTCGGTGCAAAAGTTCTCATCCAACGTGATGGAAAAGTGCATTCGCTTGGCTAGCCCGCATACTCGCAAGCTGTTGGTAGCTCCGCTGATGCAGCGTGACAAGCTTGAAATGCTGATGCGCGATTCATACGGAAACTATGTTGTCCAGACTGCCTTAGACTTTGCCGATCAGCAGCAGCGTGTAGAGATTATTGAGGCTATTTTGCCGCTGCTTCCTCTGATCCGCAACACGCCCTATGGCAAGCGTATTTACAGCAAACTGCAACGCGATGGCTTTATCTCAGCAGTTCCAAGCGCCGCTGGCAGTCGCCATGCCTCGCCGACTCTTGGCCCAACTCATGGCGCACATTCCTCTGCGTCTATTTCTGCTATGTCTCTGTATCCTCACGGTCAAAACTCGAGTATGCCACCTCCCGCTGCTGCTGCTGCCGCTGCTGCTGGGGCTGCGCTAAGCCGTGGTGTCAGTCCGGCTGCCAATGGTGTCAAGCCGTCAATCTTGCAGCCACGTCCGTTTGCGCAATGCCAAGTGAGCAGCACCTTTCAGCAGCAACAGCAGCATGCCGGGGGAATGTATTATTACAATATGGCGCCGGTGGATGCCTCCGGGCAACCTCAGGCCCACAACGCCGTTCCCCTTATGACTTCTGTCCATCCGAATGCGATGCCATCTGTAAACGGTGGCCATTACGATCAAACAGGCATTGCTTCAGTTCCTTCCGCCTCTGCGTCATCATCGGCAGCAGCCGGATCATCTAGAACCAGCATATCATCGCCTACGCATCAAAACTCTCGTTAGACAAAGGCCATTTTGAAAGGGGAAGTGTTTAAAAAAATGTTTGCGGCGCTACCAATGTTTCTGTTTTTTATTTCGATTTCTCCTATTTTCTTTTCTATGCTGTACTCGACGACTTTTGCTCTCTTCTCTTTTGCTTTGGTTGCTTGCGCGAACAAACCAAGCAAAAAAAATCAGGAGCTATTTTATAAGCTGATTCTCCTTGCTATCTTGTGTATGGGGGAAAAAACTACCCCTCTTTCTCTTGCTGAATGTGCTGTGGCGTATTAATATTTTTAGGCTTGCTAAGCAATTTCCTTGTATTTCAAAAAAATATTATTATTAACTAAATCACCTGAAATGGGATTTAAGCTGGGCTGATGTGCATAGCAGTAGGAATCTATTGCTTAAGACTCATTGAAAATTGCATTCAATCAAATCACACGAATCAAATCAATTATCAGATTTTATTTACTTCAAGCCTTTCAGTTGCTAGTTGAATCCTTCTCTTCAAAAAATAAGCTCTTTATTTAGCATATTTCAGCGTAGGAATTAAAAATGGTACGTTGTTGTACTTTTGACGGTATCGAGAAGTAATTACTGCTGCAGATGAAGCGGATTGTGTTTTTCTGGCACGATGGATACAGGTTACTTATTTAATGGATTCGCCCTTTTGCGCCAGGAAACAAAGCATCCATTCTTCTACGGCAGTATGCTTACAATGGATACGTATTTAAAAAAAAAAACTGGTGGATATTTAGCTAATGGGTTTGAATTCAATAGTCGAAGAAGGCAGGAAAGGTTAAGCAGCCCGAGCAGACCATCTCCCTTGGTCCCCAGGTTAAGCCCGGAGAGCTTGTGTTTGGCGTCGCCCACATTTTTGCGTCAAAGAACGACACCTTCATTCACGTTACTGATCTTACTGGCCGTGAAACCATTGTCCGTGTGACTGGTAAGTAGATACGAAAGTTGCGTTTTTTGTTGGCTAGTCGCGCTTGGAATATAAATATTTCCAAGCTATTTGAGTTGCTGTTTTGTACTGGGAGAGTAGCTGTCAAACAACATCTTTCTTTCAGTGGCTTTATTGAGATTCCCCTAAAGATGCGGACCTGTGTTTAAGCAACACTTACCGTCAGCAACTAAGCTGATTAAGATAGCAGGATATGTGTGGAGAAGTCTGGTCTTGTTTAGTTACGCACTAGATATGATATGTACCAGCTAAATTTTGGTACAACTTCATAACTTGGCGACCGAGATTGGATTTTTATGATATACATTTGCTGGGCTATGGTAAGCAGACAGTTGCTTGGTGCAGGATCCAGTGTTTTTGTCGTGGGTTTTAAAGCGCTGAATTGAAGTGGGTATGGCTTAGTTGAAGAGCACAGACATTGAGCAGCTTGGGTGACAATTGGCTCAATGGCGTTGCCTGCAAAGCGGCAGACGAGCGACTAGTGGTGATACACGCAGACTCTCTCAAATGCCGATTATTGCGCCCTGGCCATTTTTTGGATCTAATTGTATGGAGGTTTTTTTGAACGAATGTAGGTGGTATGAAGGTCAAGACTGATCGTGACGAGTCCTCGCCGTACGCTGCTATGCTTGCCAGCCAGGACGTTGCTGCCCGCTGCAAGGAGCTTGGCATCACTGCTCTGCACATCAAGATCCGTGCTATGGGCGGTACCCGCCGCAAGGTCTTTGGCGCTGGTGGCCAGGCCGCTCTGCGTGCTTTGGCTCGCGCTGGTCTGCGCATTGGTCGCATTGAGGACGTTACTCCCATTCCCACCGATAGCACCCGTAAGCGCGGTGGTCGTCGTGGTCGTCGTCTGTAAGCCTGTTTTTATGCTTCTTTCTATGGAAAACAGAAAAAATAAAGACTTTGAACAGGATGCAAAAATAGTACATGGATATGGCTGATCGCGGAAAAAATAAAACTCTAGAGCCACTTCAAAAGCAAAATAACAACGAGAATGATTACGACAACACCCAGTGCGACAATGCATTTGTTTGCTACAGCATCCTTTTGCTGGCGATCGGCTTCCTCGAGCTCGTCAGCGCCAGCAGCAATCTTGACAACGGCGGTCTCGACATTGTAGTCGATACGGTCCAGCAAAGTGCCCTGATCGATAATCATCTCCTGCATCTGGCCAAAAACAGCAGCCAGCTCAACTATGGACTGGTGAATGGCAGAAATCTCGCCTTCACGCTGCGAGATAACCGCCTCATTGGCTTCTACAGCCATCAGCTGTTCATCAGACAGCGTCATGTCAAACTTTCGAGACACAGCACGCTCGTGGTCAGCATCAACAGCAAAGACGTCCGAGTTGATATCCTTGCGGAGCGATAACCGGTGCATGTAGGCTGACTGGGCCTTGCGAAAAGCCTGAGATTTTTCCTGCAGGCGCTGAGCCAACGATGCTTGGATATTGCGGCCTACGGTCTGCTCCTGGCCAAATACCTGTTGCTGGGCAACACTGCGTACCAGCTCACCGCACGACTGGAACTGGGTGGTGATATCCTGAGTGAGCAGGCGGATTTCGCGCTCCTCTCCGGATCGGTCGTCAAAGCCGGGCAGCAGGTGCTTTTTGTGCAGCTCCTCAAGTTTGCGGGTCTTGCTGGTGATGTCGTCAAGCTGCTGGTTAAAGTCGCCAACCAGGTCCACCCACCGTGGTGGTAAATGCGCCAGCTCAATCACCAGCTCGCCTTCCTCATTAGTGCGCTCAATGAGCCCCTCTTCTTCAGCATTGGGGCCAGTGTCTGCTGCTTGAGTACGTCGCCGCCGCTGCAAGTGTCCAAACGAATTTCGGTACTGGACAAATAGAAATGTGCGGCTTCGTGTAGCCATCTTTTTTTTTTGGGCGCAGGAAATGTGGTTTTGTGAAATTATAGTTATTGTGTTAAAGTGATCTACGCCTCAACAACACCAAAGAAAAGTAAGTTTGCATGAGCCTTTATTCTTGCCACTTGTATTTCAATACACATCTCTTTTCTTTCTTGTCTGCTGCACTTGGCACCTTTACTCTTTTTTTTTTACTTTTGTTTGTTTGTTATAACGACTAGTCTTTTTGACGATAGCTTTGCATTGAAGCGCTTCTTCTGTCTAGACCAAGAGCGCATAAAACCTCCCATTTCCCTATTTAAAGGTAAGCTTATATTACTGGCTCTTTTCTTGTGGCCGCCTTTGTTTTTTTTTTCGGAGCTGACTTGCTCTTGTACATTCACATCTGAGTTGGAAATTCCGAGCAGTCACACTGGAGAAAGCCCTTTTATTGCGCAAGTTTATTAACGTGTATAACTTTATAGAATAATGTCAAAGGCTGTGGAGGAAACGCTGAGAAAGCTTGAACGCACGCATATTGGCGAGGCTAGTGCTGGCTCTTCGCCGTCATCGACTGTGTCTGGATCGTTGCCGACGCAGAGCACTGAAGCGCCCGCTGCCAAAGAGCCTCTAAGCGCAGCATCCACGGCTACGGCCACATCGCTGCCAGCAAGTGAAGCATCAGCAGCCAATGGCGAAACCGGAGTTAGACGTTCACGTCGTGCGGTGCAAAGCATGTATGGTGCACCGCCAGGCTACAATGCCACGATGGGTGTAGGTGGTGGGCGCGATACGACAGGCCGTGGCCGTGTTGCCAGCAGCCGGCAGCGCAACAGTATCATGGTTCCTGTAAGTTCCATATGTGGCTATAGTGTCTGTCATGCAGAATCGTGTGGTGTTTTAAGCCACCCAGGATACTTGCCCAAAAAAATATATGTTTTGTTTGCTCAGGGGCCGTTTGGTTTGTTGTTGTTTTGGTCTGCAACGTTTTGGATCCTGGTTGGCTGCCCTAGCCAGCTTAGCGTGCCTGCATTTGAAGGGGGTTTTCCAGAACCAGCAAACAGATACATTGATCCGGGTGTTTTATCATAAAAAAGCCCCCTCATGACAGATATATTAATTTTTTTTTTTGCATGTAGGACCAGCTGCAGGCGGCGATGCATCCGCAAAACATTGCACCTATGGCGTCGCTGCAAGCACCGGCCATGCGGCTGACAGGTGCGGAATTTGCGCTGATGGCAAACATGCCAGAAGATGCGATTCCCAACGCTATCGTGGTGAAAAACATCAACTTTGCAATCAAGCGCGAGGAGCTTCTGCAAACAATGGCCGACCGCGGGCTACCACTGCCATATGCCTTCAACTACCACTTTGACGGCACTATGTTCCGGGGGCTGGCGTTTGGAAACTTCCGTACGCCAGAAGAGGCGGCGCGAGTGATTGTTGGGCTCAATGGAGTCACGTTGCTTGGTCGACCGCTCAAGGTTGAATACAAAAAGACTCTGCCTGGGACTGCGCCGCCGCCGCATCCCAACACTATTGCAATGATGACGTCGTCCAGCCATTCAATGGCATCTTCAGATGGCCAGTCTGACTATGCGTCGCAGCAACAGCGCCACGATCAGCCCATCCCGCGTTCCCGTCGCGGCCAGAATGGCGAAGCAATGGAGCGTCCGCGGTCGATGATGGTGCTGCCCAGCGCCATGTCTGTTCCAGAGCCAGGTTCGCATAATACAGGCCAGCAGCAGACATCTGACGCAGCATCAGGCAACAATGGTGGCGATATGATTGATTTGGATGATCCGGACACGCGGTCGGTGTATGATCTGATCAGTGGTTTCCGCCACAACAAGTCTATGGGCGAGCTTGAGTTTCCCAGCGGGCTAAACACTCGTCAGCGCCAAATAGTGATGCTGGTTGCTGAGCGGTTCGGCTTGAACCATGAGACCAAGAGTGATACCAATGGCCGCACTATCCGCGTGTACAAGGGCATCGATACGCTGCTAGAGGGCGCTGAAGTGCGCCGGCGCTCCATGGCCAGTCCTAGTGCCTCTTCGATGAGTGGTGGTCGCTACAGTGCAGGCGGGCGGTCGCGTCCCTCGTCAATGCTGTATCCAGAAACCATGTCTATGAGCGGCCTTACATCTCCACCGCCACAACGCATGAATCTCTACCAGCAGCAGCAGCAACAGCAGCACATGTACCATCAGAACCACGATCCCTCGCGTGTGCGCAGCTACACGCATTCGCAGGGCGCGTCACAGCTCAACCAACAGTTCCAGGGTATGCATCATCATCAGCAGCAGTTTTCGCGTGACGGCATGAACTCTGGTCGAACCAGTGGAAACTATGTGGGCTATCCTTCTCGCCTGTACCAGGACTCGGTGGTTGTTCCTGCTCGCCAGCCGCGTGGACCGGATATGTCGCAGAACTTTGCAGCACGCCAGCAGATGCATCAGCAGGACGAGCGCCAGGCGCAGCGTCAGGCGCAGCTTAAAGTGCTGCAGCAAAACCGCCAGCGTAGGCTTTCATCAGCCAATGAAGAAGCATCGGCGGCACTAGAATCGTCATTTAAGATTACCAAGCCAGTGAACAAAGCGATTCCGATAGTCAAGCCCAGGGAAGACGAGCCTGAGGCCGGATCCTCATCCTCGTCACCATCGTCGCCAGCTTCAGACAAGAACCATCAGCAGACCCCTGCGACAGAGAACTAAAACATGCAAACTGTTCTTTATTTTATGATTCTGGTCAACTGCTCTTTAAATAAAATGAAAAAAAAACCCCACACCCTCACATGCATTCTAGAGCCACAAGTTCATAGTGCAGTTGATCCAGGAACAATGTCGTGAAGTAGCAGCAGCATGCTGTCTAAGCGAACGATAGCAGCATCCATCTGCTGCTTGTGTTTGTGTAGTGTCTGCAGAGCATTCTGCTCGGAAAGCGACAGTTGTGACGTGCCAGCAACAATATCTTGTCGTTGGGACTTTGCTATAAGCGGCGCACGCGCAGCTAACTGCTTTTCCCGGCGCTGCATTATGTTGGAAGTGCCCTGGAGACAGGCACGCAGTGCCGCGCTGACCTGCTTGCTTGGGTTGACATACCACAAATACGCCATACGCGAAGGATTGCGGTCTGCAGTGCGCGGGATCTCAACTGTATCGACAAATCCTGCTAGGGCCATCTCATGGAGCCGCTCGCGACACTTTGCCATCGGCATCATGGCGAACTGCGAAACCATCTTCTCATCCAGCTTCTGCTTATCCCGCAACGCACGCACTATCCGGGAATACGTGGAGCCAAACTTGTTTAGAACCAGCAGGTCCAAGCATTCGTCACGCAGCATCGTGGCAGCGCGTTCAAAATTGATCCGGAACTGCCCCGAGCCGCGCTCGTCCACTTTGACCACCACTTCTGACGAGTCGCGTCGGAGAACATCCAACAAAGCAAATGCCATTTTGCCCAGCGTGGCGCGGCGGCCAGCGCTGCTGTCTTCGGTTGCTCCGGGGACCTCTCTAAAAAAGCGGTCGCTGCTCATGTCCACTGCCTGATCCAGCTGTGTGTCGGGCGGAAGGTTCTGAATAATCTGCTGGGCCGCCACAGGCTCAGAAAGCTTGTCCTTACATGTTTTAGTGTGAGGCTCGGTCAGCCGTAAAATTGTTTTGAGCACTATGCCAGCTTCTTCGCTGTATTTTGCCGAAAAGTGATTAACGATTTGCTTGTTGCGCAGAAACACGTCTAGCCGGTCATAGTAGATGCGGAAATATTGCTTGTCATCGACCAAATCCTCGTCCTTTTGTGGTGGCTGCTCATTGCTGTCTATACCATTACCAAAGCTACCACCCAGAACAATCGGCTGGCCATCTGGGCCAATAAGCACCTTGGGCGTCCCGCCATACTCGTTGCTTGGTGCCTGGCGCTTCATGCCTACCACTTCGGTGCTCATGTAGTCGCTTTCATCCTGGTCTTTTATTTTACGCCGGATATTGAGCAGGTCTTTGGGAGTAGGCACTGACTTTAGCTTGTCGATTTCTTGCGCTTCTGCCTGTATGATACGGTCGATCTTTGTAACTGTATCGATGGGCTGGATGGCTGTGATAAATCTCTCGCGAACAAGCTTGGCTACAGCCACAGCAAACTTTTGCTTCTCTGTCGAGTTCAGCTTGCTGTAATTAAGTGCTTCGCGAACATTGCTGATATTCATGCAGCCGTTCAACATAATCATTTGAAACACTGCTAACCCATATTTGCCCATACGCTCTTCCACCAGCGCCATATAAAGCCCGGACCGCTGCAGCCGTAGGATGTTCCGGATGCTGACCGAGTAAAATGTCACCATACGCGATCCCTCTTTGGTTTGTGCATGAGTAACGTGGCTATGCTGAATAAGCACTGCCAACGCTTGGCGTACACTGAGTGCTGGCAGCTCAGTCTGTGCAACTATTTGGCCTAGAGGCAACCGGCCCTTCTCAATAAGCACACCAGCAACCCCCTCCACAAGCGTTCCATAGTGATCCCGAACCAAGCGCCGACACACGCTTTCAAGCTGGGTAAACATAATTCAAGGCCAAAAACAAAAAAAAAAAAAAAGCAAAAATAAAGAGCTGAGCTTTGTGATCAAGAGAATTATCAGCTGGCAGCATTTGATCAATATAGATCAAGGAAGCTGATCTGGATCTAGAAGAAAAGAGTAATGAATTGTTTTCTTTGCGCAATAGAGCATGCTCTCTTACCTATTCGATGAGCCAGTACACGCAAGCATCAGAATAGCATAGAAGGATGGTTCTACAGGCGGCGCCGTGAAGAAGGAAGGAAGGCAGATCTCCTGATTTCCATTGAGGCCATTGGTATAAAATGTCTTTTGCTGGAAGCTAAACGGGAAAGATGCGGGCGACGATCAGTCTTAATTTTCTGTTGTAAAAAGAGGATTCCCGCATGTGTCTATTCTCAGTGAAAAGGGAGAAAACGTACAGGCAATTGAAGCATAACGTCATGTGACTGAAAACCTACTTGTTAGCATTTAGGCATTTTTTGCTAGTAGCCAACCAGATTGCTCGGACAATGGCAGAGCACTTCTCCCCGCCTTGTAATTTCAAGTCTGGGAATATCTGGCGGAGAAAAAATACACGTTTTTGTTTTTGTAGAAAATTTAAATTCTTTTTTTTTTTTTGGCTTTGTAATTAGACCTTGTTATTTCTGTTTTTTTTTTTTCCTTGTTTTGGATTTGGCTTTTGACAGAACACTGAAGCTCAGCTCACACCTGCTATGCAGACCGGCGTCATAACAAAGTGTAAGTACTTGAAGTTGTAGACTAGCTGCTAGGTGAAGTGTAGCTAACTTATAAAGCAGCTTTTGCTGTTTGTCGGTTGGAGCATGTAGTTGGACATCAAGAGACGTACGCTTCGCTGCACTCGCGGCGTGACAGCCTGGGCCAGTATATGAGCTCCTCGCCGGAGCCAGAGTCGCTGAGTTCCGGTGGGAGGTCCAGCTCCAGCCCTGGTCGATCTGCCTGCATGTGTGAGGTATGCGGCAAGCGCTACAAGCATCGCAGCTGTCTGCACAAGCATCTGTGGGAGCATCACGATGCCTGGGAGACCTGTCTCAAATACAACTTGACCAAGCACCAGCAGGTCCAGATGATGGAGGTAAGAATTGTACTTTGTTTTCTAGCATTGGCAGGTTTGATTTTAGTAACCCGTGCTAAAACTTTCCCCCTTTCTTAAATAGGCTGCCCAGGTGCTTGTCGATATGATGGGTATAAAGTCCCACTAGAAAGCTTGCTTTGTCATTGCATTTCCTTTAGAATTAGTTAGCTCCCAGGGGTGCTCTTCCACATCAACGAGGAGAGGTTTTTTCTTCTTCTGCAGCCTGGAATATGTGTGGGATTACAATGTTTCTTGTGCACTTTTCGAAGGAAAAAAAAAAAGGCGCACCATGTCTGCAGCATTTATTTTTGTTATTCAGCCCATTGTTTCTATTCCCCCCTATTTTTTTCTTCTCTGCTCAAAGAGAGCTGCAGCATTGGTGTGCTTTCAGGGACTGCAAAAAATACCTCTTCTCGTTCTGCTTTTGCATCCTTTTTTCATTCTTTTATTTTTCTATTTGTCTTCTACGAATGTAAATTACTCTGTATTCATCAGCAACCTGGCGAGAAACCCTGAATAGACGGTATGAAAAAAATTGGAACTTTATATTCGAGTGAAAAATAAGCAACCATGCATTGGGCAACCCATAGATTTTACAAGCCATGCAGAAGCAATTTTTCAAGCAATCTTTTTGCGGCGATCGATATATGGCACTACTAGCACCAGCCGCCGCATGCAAAAGTCATCGATGGTGCCTAGCTTTACCAGACGAAGGTACTGCTGGTATACAATGCTCACATAGCACCCAAGCGCAGTGCCGATATGCCAGTATGCATGCAGCTGAAGCAGCGGACTCAGCGGTGCTGGCAGCACTGTGCGCAGTGCACGCAGTTGGTTACAGAATATGTTGTCAATATTCCACAGCACAAACGCACCTCCAAAGGATCCAACTCCAAGCCAAAACATATTTACCAGCTCTGAATATGCTCGGATGTTGGTTTTGCGAATTTCCATCTGATGCATTGTGTTGCGGATCAGAATAACGGCTACCTCCATCGCATAAGCTACCTGGTGGAAAACCGGCTTGCGAATCTGTACATACACCAGAGTCACAACTGCAGAGTAGCTAAATAGCCCCAGAGACACATAGATGTCGGTTCCTACCTTGACGTCGGCCTGCAATGCACAGTAGATGCACACACAGGTTCCATAGATCACTAAATTTCTCTGATTTAGATTTGACATTAATTAACCAGCTTTTCGTGCATATACTTACTTGGAAGCTCGTCGGCCAGCTGCCATTGATACTGAAGCGTCATATGGAAAAGCCAGCTACATGCCACAAGCATCAGTTTCGTTGTTGTACTCAGCACTGCATTTCATGCAATTAATTTGGGGGGTGTATCATGTGTACTTACGAGCCAATGCCGACAACGAGCATGCCAATGTAGCAAAAGAGAAACCGGTTCTCTTGCCGAGTAGTTTTCACCTTGTACATGCCATAGAGCGCCAATGCAAAAAACACCAAATTGGTTGCGGTATTCCAGAATTCAGCAATATACTTGCAAACAACGTAGTTTTCCTATAAAGATGGCTGGATCAGCAGAATGATTATCAAAACAACAGTATGTGAGTAGCTATATCTGCAAATAATGGCATTATTGACGTACCTCGCACCAGTCGATCGTCGATGTGCTACATAGAATTCGAGATGCTTGTGTTACATTATCCGATTAGCAGAAAAAGAGCATTTTTGAAAGTAGGCCTTTGTAGACTATGCAGTACTTACGCTTCGCCCCAATAGGGCTCGATGGGCGGAACAGGCAGCGGTCCACCAAACTCCATAATATGCGTGGTTGAAATAGATGGAATCGGATTTTGAAAGCAAGGCGGTGTGAAACAACTTTAAGAGGTACAAAACGAGTATTTTCTGCTGCTATACAGTATCGTCAAGCGGTAAAGTGATCCAGCGTCTAGGAGAGGAAAATATGGAAATACAAGGTAGACGAAAAGAAAAAGAAAAAGAAAAACTGTATAGGCGCAAAGCCTGCATATATTCTTTAAAAAAAAACAGCAAACATTTTTCCCCAGCCTTGTAGTGGCAAAGCAGCACTACTTGGTTTGTTAAAGCTATGGACTCAACCACTTAAATAGATACAAGATCACGTGGATAGCTATATATCTTGGCATTAAGCATTTGATCAGATCGGTTTTGCAGGGAGCAAAGTGGAGGAGCTCTGGATCCAGGAAACTCGGCAGGAGCCTCATACCGCAATAGGAAAAGGAATCAAGGAAAGCCAATTTCGAGAATGGAGGATTTTCACAAGTGTGCATTTCCACTTGCTTTCTGTGCGCATACAAACAAGAGGTCTTCCTGGAAAATTGCTCTCTGGTGCTTGACAGGCAAAGCAGATGGCTCTATCCATCCAAGGCAAAGCAAATGCAATAATGAGAGAGTGCCATGTTGCTTGAATGACCGAGGCCTAATATGTATATGCTGTAATGTAACTGGGACTCAATATTTTAGCAGAATATGCAGTGGTGATTTACCATCAAATAAACAATTTGCGTTGTCTTACTTTCAGCTGCTCTCCCCCAAAAACAGCTTGTCCGGATTTTATTCCTTACAAGTCGGCGGAAAAGGCGGCAAAGGGCCCTTTTGCGCGGCAAACGCTTCCTAAAAATGACATTCACCCGTTTATTAGATAGGGATGGACAGGAAAGCCCAGTCTGTTTTCGCAATATAAAAAAGGCCTGCGTAGAAACACAAGCGGATTTCCTTTACTCGATCTTAATCTTTCTTTTCCGCGGCCCCTCTTTTTTATATACCTTTATTTGTGTTTTATTTTAATCTGTAGTATCTACTAGTTGTAGTGGTTAACCCGATCCTTGTTCTGCAGCAATTTTCGTCATAGCATTGCTTTGGCGTTTGTATAGCGATTGTTTGGCCTGTTATATCGCTTTCGTTCCCCTAAGTGGGCTTTTTTTTTCCATCAAGCGCCTTGTAACCAAGAAAACCACCAAGCCTCTCGGAGCCATATTGCAGAAGCCATGGGGATGATAATCGAGGATTCCGTACGCAACGCTACAGCGTACTTTTGGGGAGAAAGGTAAGGTGAAGCAAAAGCTCTTGTATGCCACGTTCGGCTTATGTTGAAGTCAGTGAAGCCTGGATAAAGAAAAGGCGGAGCATAAGGCGCACGTGTGCTACGACTTCAGGGCTGCCATGCGACCACTTTGTGCTCCACAAAAAGAATCCTCAGGGCTTGAAGTGTCTACTGCCATTTTGCGCGGAGAGAGGGTGTGCTCTCTCCATTCCCCCTCCTAATTTTTTTCCTTGTAAACAAACAAACAAGAGCAGTGGATATGATTGCCCCCTTTTTTTCGCTCCAGCTTTTGGTGGAACGTTACTAATCGATTTTTATTGTTGTCTTTATTTGTGTATCTGTTGCTTTTATGGCTTGATTGCGCCTGTGATGACGATTATGTCTTTGTGAAAAAAAAAAAATAGGACATCAACCATCGATTGGTGTGAGGTAAGTGGTATTTTCAAATTTGTTATACGAAAGCCCAGAATTGCAGATTGATGAATATTGGTGCCTTTGTTTCTGGGAGAGGCTCTTATCGAGTTGTGGGAAAATCTTCTGTTTCTGGGTTGGACAATCTTGATACTTGTGTTTTATACGAACTAGCCTGTTGGCTAATTAAAAATCATGTATGTTTTATGGGGGTGGTGCAGCTAATATAGGAGAACTATGCGGTCAGCAACTATGTTGCCGAGTTTTGGAACACATTCACAAACGTGGTAATGATCACGTTAGCGCTACTGGGCATACGGACATCGATTCGTCACAAACATGGGAAGCGGATCACAGCCATGTATATTGGGCTGCTGGTGGTAGGCTGTGGCTCCACGTCTTTCCACGCAACACTAAAGTACACGACACAAATGCTGGACGAGCTGCCAATGCTGTACTTGTGCGGTCTAGCGCTATACTCGCTGCTGGAAATTGACGTAAAGATAGTACATGGAATGAAGGTGCCAATCTTGCTGGCGCTGTTCCAAATAAGCGTCACGCTGATATATTTGTTCTGGATACAGAACCCAGTGTTTCACCAGGTAGCATTTGCAATAATGGTAGTGGGGTCACTGTACTTGGCACAGCGTCGGCTCAATGAGCTTCAGATAAGCAAGGAAACACGGCGCACAATGTCTCGGGTACATATAATTGGAGAACTGGGCATGTGGGGCGGGTTTCTGGTGTGGAACATCGACAATATCTTTTGCCATCAGCTGCGCTCATACCGGAGTTATTTGGGCATGCCGTTGGATGGGATCCTGCAGCTTCATGGATGGTGGCACATTATGACCGCCTATGGAAGTGCGTATCTAATTATGTGGGCGCATTTGATAAAGCTGGCGCGTTTGGGCCACGATCATCTGTTTTCGATACAATACTCTATGGGGCTGTTCCCGCATATAGAATTAAGGCAGCCCAAGAAGATTGACTAGCGTTCCTTGATCATATTTTCCAACCTCCTTATAGTTGAGTTTAATTTTTTTCCCTTTTTTTCACCTTGAATCCGGTAATGTAAGCAAAATATAATGGCTGCTTTATTCAACAAATCAATATATACTCCTTTTTTGGCTTTTGGAGGTAGATCAAGCTGCTTTGAGCTGTGCCTCAAGGATGTAGAAATTTACTTTCAAAAAGGCCCTTGGCTCTGAGAATAGCAAATGTGGGAAAAATGTATCTGCTACGAAAGCGGCTTGGAATAAGCTGCAACCAAACAATCGAAGCTATTTGTTTACTTTTTTTCCTATGGTCGAACATTGCGTTGTTAATTTCTATTCTGGGGAGCAAGTGAGAAGGGGGGCTGTGAAACACATAGCGCATGGAACCTGAATCCGTGCTTTCTAACATATAAAGAGCCACTCTTCTTAGCAACTTTTGTCCTCCACGTTCAGTTCTTTTTTTCTCTCTCTCTTTTTTCTTGTTAAAGGAAGCCCCGCGTGGCTTATTAGGTTCATATATTTTCCGTGAAACATCCATATTTTCTAGTGCATATAATCCACAGCATTTTTTTTACAAACAAAAACCTTTATTGAGATTTTGAATATGCTTCTGAAAACATGTATTGCAGTTGGGCTAGCAGCATCAGCGATGGCAGCATCGGGAAGCAATGCTGATGATGACAAGGCGGTGGCGCATAGAAGCCAGCGGCGCGCAGAGAGCGAGAAGCGCGGTGGCGACGGGATCCGGGTGCTCAGGGACACAACCAGCACGCACAAGAAGCGACGGGCGCAGCGGGCATCGTCTGGATTCAATGCCAATGACGTGGACATTGACGTGAAGAACACGTGGTGCAACGACAACACGAACTTTTGCCAAAACGTGTGTCTCAACATGACATGGGGATCGCCGATCAACGATGGGTGCGATGCAACAAACCTGCAGTGGCACTGCACCTGCGGCAACGGCAAGAACCCGGATCCAGATACGTTCACGTTCCCGGTGATGCACTACCAGTGCCAATACGAGGTCTACCAGTGCCAGAGCAACTGTGCCACTGGCGATATCCGCTGCACACAAGAGTGCCAGGGCGATCGCAACTGCACCGCGCCCAACGACCCCAACTTTGGCAAGACGCCCACTCCCGAGTCAGACGGAGCCACCGACGGGCTTGATACGGCCGACGCTGCTGCCACGGACCCTGTGAACTTCTTCAGCGCCGCAGCTGTACTCAGCACCGGCGGCTATGTCGCGCTGACCGCACTGGTCGCACTGTCGCTGCAGTTTACTGGAATTTAATTTATTTAATAAAGAGCTTACTTTATGTCCACAAGCGGACGGAGCCGTCGGCACCGGCAGAAAGCAGCCAGGGCTGGGTGGGGTGGAACAGGCAGTCCAGCACGCCCAGCGAGTTGCAGACCTTGTGGCCGCGCAGGACCTTGAGCGGCACGATCAACGGATTCTGATTGAGGTCCTGGTACACCATGCCGTGGTAGATCTGGATGGAGCCGTCGTCTGAAGCAGTGGCAAACAGGGGGAACTTGCGGCTGAACTGGACCTGGCGAATGGCCTGGCGATGGTAGCGGATGGAGCGATAGGGCTTGACAGATAGATCCAGATCAAACCAAGTCATCTTCTTGTCGTATGAGCCAACAATGACGTTGTCGCCCTGCGGATGCACGTCCAGGCTGGAGATCCACTTGACTCCAGGCTGCAGGGTCTTGACCAGCTGCTGCTGCGCCAGGTTGTAGATGCGCACGTAGCGCTGGGTAGCCACCAGGAACCATGGCCGCGTGGGGTGGAAGCAGACGGACTGCACCGCACCCTTGAGCTTGCGGAAGGGCCGCTGTGTCTTGTGTTTGCTGAGCTGGTGAACCAGCACCGACCCGCCGCCCTCCTCCGCAGTCAGCGTTGCCAGATAGTCGCCACGCCGATGCCACACCACCGCCTTCACGGCAGCACGCATCGACACCGAAACGCAAATGCCCACTGCCTGCTCAGCGCTAGGAGGTACGTCCCAGCTGACGGGCAACGTGTCGTCCTCATCGTCCTCGTCATCAGCAGCGCCGGGCGCAAAGCCTGCACGCACCAGGTCCTCAGACACAAGCTGCTTCTGGCTGTCGCACAGGTGAGGCGGAATGGCCACCACCATGCGGCTGCCGACTGCCGCAGCGAACACACAGACATCGGCGCTGGGACACCACGCGACCTTGTGCACGGTCTGTCCAAAGCTCCACGTCTGTGCACAGCGGCCCGTGGCAATTTCCCACAGCCGCACGGACCCGTCATCGGACCCAGACAGCAGCCACAACCCCGTAGGGTCCACCGAAATCGTACGCACGCGACCAGTGTGGCCAGAATACACCAGAGCCTCGGCAGCCGGGAATGGCCGCAGGTCGCGTGGATCGGGCAGCTTGGGCGCCAGCTGCTCGGGATCCAAGTTCGACGTCTTCTTGAGCATGCGTGGTGCCAGATACAGATCCAGGCAGCGCTGGAACCGCTCCTGTATAAAACGCGCATATCCCGGCACCGCACGCAGCGTGCCAAAATCCTGCGGCAAAAAATCTGACTTGCGGTCGTCCGGATCGGCTTCAAGCCACTTTTGGCGCTCCTCCTCTGTAGGCAGATACTCGGCCGGCGGGTGGTAGCTCTCGGCATGCGTGGGCAGTGGCATCCGTGGGGCCGCCAGCCGCTGCCGCCGTGCACGGGCGCCGCTCAGCTCAGCAGCATTGGCCCACACATCGTAGTACTTTGGGCCCTGATCTGCAGCTGGGCGCGTGATGCGACCCTGGCGGATGGCGCGTACAATCTTCATGACGCGCTTGTGCTCCCACTTTGAGGGCAGGAAGCTTGCCTTCGAGGGCGGCGCGGCATGCAGCGGCGTCTGCATCGTCTGGGATGTAAACCACTCCACAGTGTCCTCGTACTGGTTGAACTCTGCGTCTGGGACCGCTCCGCCTTGGATCCGCCGGATTATGTCGATCTCCTTCTCGCTAAGCTTGACATCCTGCTGGTTGGCCTCGTCGCGTGCTGTGCGGAACACGTCCGGATCGTCCATATTTGCCAGAAACTTGTCTAGTTCGTCGCTGGTAGCGGGCCGCATGATACGCTTTCCATCTATGTCATACCCGATGTGCGGGTAGTCCTCGTACCATTCGATTGGTACGTTGCCGATCGTGTTGGCTGGCTCCTCTGTGGAAGAGTCGCTAGCGTACCCTGCGTCTATCTGCGGCAGCGTCTTCCGGTATGCCTTCCACGACTCCACGTCCTTGCCAAAATCACGGATCGTGAGCTTTTCCATGCCAACCCCATCTACGGCTGCCTCGCTCTCGTTGTCACTGTCTACCGCTGTGTCCTGCCCATCTGTCGTATGGCTGGCCACACGCTGCAGCACCTCTCCATCGTCATCATTGCTGCTGCTGCTACCCGACTCGCCCTCATCCTCACTTTCTTCTGAGCTGGCTCCTTCAATGTCGCTGCTATGGATCGATTCCTCATCGCTGTTGGTCCCTTCCGCAAAATCTTCTGCTTCATCTGAACCAAATCCCTGATCATTGGCCATTTCCTGCAGTATTGAATCAAAATCGCCCTCCTCCGTTATATCGCTACTGCTGCTTTCCTCTCCATCTGACTCTATGTCTATCTTGCCTGGTCCTACCAGCTTCTCTGTCGCTTCTGTTGGCTCGTCACGAGCTGCTGCCCTGCGTTTCCGCTGATTGATCTTGCCCTTGACTCCCATTTGCTACACTATATAAGACGCCCTCCCCTGCTGCTTTAAAGCCGTTTCTAAAAACAAAGAGAACAAGGTTCAAAAAAAAAAAGCTAAATTGTTAAAGTAAAAAAAAAAGTGAAAAAAAGTTGCCTGATCGTAAAATCAGCTTAATTAAAGGATTACTTTAATTTATTGAGACTGAACTATGGCATCACATATTGCTTGAAATGATAGTTTTTGGCATACATGCCAAATACCAAACTAATTTCAAGGGTGTCAGAATATATGATACTTGGAAAATGCTAATTTGTTCCCAAAGCTTTATATGTAAAAAATATATGTTTCCACCACAGATTTACTTGGTTTCCCCTTTCCTCTTGCCTGAACACACAAGTTTATGCTTTTTATATTCTATATCAGTCAAAAACTTTTTTCCACAGGAACATTTTTGATAGTTATTACTGTCGGCCATCTACACGTAAATATTTGACCCTTTAGCTAGTATTAATGTAAATGAAAAAGGTAGAAGAAAAATGGATGATTTGTCTCTTTAAAAATGAGACAAACCAAGCTTCTTTTATAATGCATTTTTGGGAAATTCTCTCTCTCTCTCTCTCTCTCTCTCTCTCTCTCTCTCTCTCTCTAAAGATGGAAGTCAAGCAAACTTCGTCGCTTTTTAAAACATCCTTTAAATATTTTAATATTTTTAATATCTGTTCCAGTCAACGCATTATGTCTAATATTGCATTTAGCTGAAACAGCATTGATAATTCCGCTTGCCAAATTGCAAGTAGCGTAGTTCCCATTAACATCCAGCTAAAAAAAAGGCCATAATTGCCTATGTAGCTATAACAAAAGACTCCATTGGATAAACACCATTTTTATTTATGCAGGAACCGGCTCGTCATAAAACAGAGTCCTAGCCAGAATCCACATCCAAGAAAAGAAACCTTAAGCAGACTCGCCCTCCACCTTGAAGATGTAGGTGAGGTGGCACTTGCCACAGTACTGGCGGTCCTTGTGCATGGCCATGAAGACACCAGCACCGCATGACTCGTTGGGGCACTCACGACGAAGACGAGTAACCTGGCCGTTCTCATCAACCTTGTAGAACTTCAAAATGGCCAGCTTCACGTTCTTGTGCTTGTGGGGGATCTTCTTGGGGGTAGTGTAAGTCTTCTTCTTGCGCTTCTTACCACCACCACGCAGACGCAACACCAAGTGAAGAGTCGACTCCTTCTGGATGTTATAGTCTGATAGGGTGCGACCGTCTTCCAGCTGCTTACCAGCAAAAATCAGACGTTGCTGATCCGGAGGAATACCCTCCTTATCCTGAATCTTCATCTTAACATTGTCAATAGTGTCGCTAGACTCCACCTCAAGGGTGATGGTCTTGCCCGTCAGCGTCTTGACGAAAATTTGCATTCTTGTAAACCTACAAACTGTGCTCAAATAAAGCAGAGGTCGTTGACAAAAATAATATCCGCGAGCAAGAAAGTTTTGTCAACGATGTTGCCCCAAATTTCGTTGAAATTGAGCCCCAGAGATAAAGCAAATTTAGTAATAAGTGTTTTTTTTTTGAAGGCAGAACGTGCTTCTTCTCACGCAAGCAACTCCACGAAAGGATTGTTTTTGCTAGGATGCGATATTGAAAATAATAATAATATAGATCTTTACCTGCGCGATCCGCAATTCTGCACTAAAGAGAAAGAGCTTCTTTCGAGTTTGCTGTTCGCAACTGCATTTTATGCCCTTACAAAAATTTTCACTATATAATTACCATTAATTAGATTTATACCCTAAACATCATGCACGTGATTATTATCTGCTTCAAACCTCACTACGATGATGTGCCAGTTTCAAACTGCATGAATGGATTCGGAACCTGGTCTGGATCGGGCTTGACATTCATGTATATCTCTCCCATTGAGCGCAACGCAACTGCCCGCCGCTTCAGGACCTTCTTGTCCACAGCCTTGTCGTGCAACACAATGCTGCATGCTTGGTGCGTTTTGTTTTCGATCTCCATTCTACCACTCTTCCATAGTACCTCTAGTCCTTTCTTAGTAGCCGAATCTTCTAAGCGCTGCTTTTCCTCGGGCGAAATGTTGTTTTCCTCAGCCTTAGACAGCTCTGCATAAGTGCGCTGCAGCTCCATGGCATCTTTGAACATTGAATATGCATCACTCATTACACGACCGGTCTCTTTGACTGAGTGGTATGCACTGCGGAAGCTGCCAAATAGCTCTTGGCGCTCAAAGTACTTCTTGGCATTGAAGCAATATGCGCTTCCAAGAATATGCAAGAGCTCTACGCCTTGCGATTCGACCTTGAGATCCTCGGCCTCGGCTGTAATCTGCGACTCCCATGCCTCCAGGGCTGTTTTTGGATCTGCCTCGGTGTTCTCGACATAGATAGCCAGCTTATCTTTTAGCTGCTCGCTGATCTTCTTGACCTGCTCCTTGTTGCGCTCTTCTGCAAGCAGGCGCTTCTTTGCCTGCTCTTCCTTCTTGCGCTTGCGTTCAGCCTTGCGCGCATCCTTTTCGCTTTCCAGCAAGTTGGAATCCTGAATTGCTTTGGATGGCGTTTCATCTTCATCTTCCTGAGCTTCCTCAGCTACTTGCGTAAGTTCCTCAATGATACTTAGCTCGCCAATCATACTGACAAAGCGCTCTCCGCCAAACAGCTGGTTGAAGAAGAAGGCCGGGTCAATCATAGTATCATCTGGCCGATTCTTCTCGGCGCCACGCTCATTGTACTCATGACGCAGCTTTGGATCCGAAAGCACCTGGTTGGCTTCCGAGATCTGCTTGAATCGCTCCTCGGCTTCAGGCGTAGGGTTCTTGTCCGGATGGTACTTTAGAGCAAGCATATAGTATTTCTTCTTAATTTCCGCCTGCGTGGCAGTGGGCGAGACTTCGAGCCACTCATAATATTCAGTTTCCAGTGGATTCTCGTCCGTTCCTTTGGTGCGCCCGTCTTTGCGCTTGGGTTTTTGTTCAGCACCAGATGTCGATGTGGAACGTGGACTGCTAGTACCGTCTGCATCTGCCGACCTTGTGCCAGGAGCGGGCTTCCAAAACGGCACTTCACTGACGTCCATCGGAAAATCCTTTTTACATGCAAAGCATGAGACTGTACACTGCGAAGGCTCATCGCTCTTTGGAAGGTCAAACTCTACATATTCGTTGCAGGCTGGGCATTGCACAGCAATGCAAGTTGGTGAACGAGATTGCTTGGCCATAAGCAAGCTGTTGAACTACAATATAAAAAAGTATCCGAAAAAGGAAAATAGTGCAGAAAAAAAAAGAAAGGAATAGAGTTCTGCATTTAGCGTTTGATGCGCGGAATAGACAGGGAGGATGGCGTCGCCATTGGCTCCTTTTTTTTTTACTCGATAGCTCTTCTATACGACATGGCGCTACAGGCAGGGAACATTCACAGACGGAGGCCCGCAAGTACCCATTGTCCGGCGACTGTGTGTAAGCGCACGGGCTTTCCCAAAAAAAAATAATGCTTGGCATTAAATCCACCGCGGCTCAGTTTGCCGAGTCGAGCCGCCAAGTCAGCAGCGTTATGAAGGGGGATACGTAATCGAGTTGTGCCAACAAACCAATTCACAACCCACTACGCAAGCAGCATCGCCTTGTTTAATTCTAGCACCCTATTTATAAGAAATGAGCTACGATCGTGCACTCACTGTTTTCTCGCCCGATGGACATTTGTTCCAGGTCGAATATGCGCAAGAAGCCGTACGCAAGGGGACTTGTGCGGTAAGTACAACTGTAGGCGGGCACACTATCGCAAGCGAAAACAAGCCGTACGTATATGCTTATAGACTTTGAGGTGTAGGTTGGTATTTGCGGCAAGGACGCAGTGGTTTTGGGTGTAGAAAAGAAGGCAGCGTTGAAACTGCAAGACTCGCGCACGATGCGTAAGATACACCAGCTAGACGAGCACATATTCATTGCATCAGCAGGGCTAGTAGCTGATGCGCGTGTATTAGTTGACATGGCGCGTGTTGAGTGTCAGAACCACCGGCTGACAATCGAGGATCCGCCTACGGTCGAGTTCATCACACATTATGTCGCATCGACCCAACAGAGGTACACACAGAGCGGTGGCAGACGGCCATTTGGCATCTCTACGCTGGTTGTGGGATTTGATCCGGACCAGACGCCTCGGCTTTTCCAGACAGATCCGTCCGGCATCTACTACCAGTGGAAGGCCAACTCAATTGGGCGTAACTCGCAGACGGTGCGCGAGTACCTCGAGAAGCACTATGCAGACAACGCTAGTGAAGCTGATGCCATCAAGCTTGCGGTGAAGTCGCTGCTTGAGGTGGTGCAGACAGGGGCAAAGAACATTGAAATTCTGGTCGTGACCAAAGACGGCAGTAGGACGCCCAATGTCGAGGAAATCGAAGAAATTATCAAGGTTATTGAAGCTGAAAAGGCTGAAGAGGCCGAAAGAAAGGCCAGCAGACGCATGGCATCATCATAGTTTTTTTGGTTGGCTAGTTTAAGACGGTGTCAAAGACTCCATTTTTCTTTCTTTCTTCCCTTTTTTTATTTTTACTTCTTCCCTTCTTCATTATTAAGGCAACGGTAGAGAATTACACTTCTTCTTTGCGCATTCACTCAAGATCCAACCTCATCTAGTAATGTTTGGCAACCGAATCTCCCTAATTTCCAAGAGTCTTATCCGCTATGTGGGTACACTCAACGATGTCAACGAAAAGGAAGAGACAATTTCACTAGAGCAAGTGCGCTCAATGGGCACAGAAGGTCGTCGGGGTAATCCACTAGAGGAAATCCCACCCTTGAACAACATTTACGAGTTTATTCAATTTAGAGCATCTGATGTGCTCAGTGTCGAATTTGAAAATGAAATGCAGGCGCCGCCAAAGCCGCAAATTCCTAATGATCCGGCAATTTTGGAGGTAAGTAAAATTTTTTTACCCAAGCTTGCTATTGCTGCTATGCTAACCTGGCAAGACTTGAATGATGATATGAAAATTTTTTTGTGTCTTAACAGATAACCCCTCGATTTGGGGGGTGTTCAGACTGTGGACAAAAATTCTGCCTTCCTACTGATACATCTTTCCTTTTTTCTATTGCATCTTTGGGTTATTATTTTGTTTTACCTTGATATGTTTAACTAAAATGCTTGGTTGAAATCAAATAGGCACGAACTCAGCCAGCAGCACCAGCATATGCACCGCAAGTCCACTCGACTGCACCAGTAGAACCAAATCTGGGTGCTGCTGCTGTCAATAAAGGCACTGCACCTGCACAAGCAAGAGTTCCTCCAGTTGCTGCCACTGCTGTTCCACAGCAACAGCAGCATATTCAGGCAGCTACAGGACATGTCATTGAAGCAGATACTTCTGATAATCAGGTAAGTTGCATAAAATCGCCTATAGCAGTACAAAGAGTATAATATGATGATAAGAATAAGAAGTTTTCCTACTTCGTGTCTTAACCAAGCCGCTTTGGCTTTTTGACTGTGGACAATAATTCTGCCTTCCTCCTGAACCACTCTTTTAGAATTTGCAAAAGAGAAGCTGAATGATCCTGCATTATATTACTAATAATCATGTTGGAAGCTGTAGCAGATTAACCAGCGCCGTCAAGGTGGACATGCACCGCGCGGTGGATATACGCCACGCGGACGTGGCGGATACAACAATGGAAGAGGCACTGGAGCACGTCGTGGAAACTACCAGGGCGGGCGTGGTGGCTACCAGAACCGCCATGGACGTGTGGAAGTTCCTGAATCAGACTTTGATTTCGAATCGTCGAATTCCAAGCTTAACAAGGATGATCTGGCCAAGGAGTTTGCGCAGATGAACATCCAGGTTGTTGGAGGTGAAGGAGCAACAGAGGGCGATGGTCCTAATGCATCCAGCACTTCGTCCGCTACATCGCCAGTTGCAACAGCACCATCTGCAGCCTACCAGCCCAAATCGTCGTTCTTTGACAATATATCGTGTGAGACCAAGGAGCGGATGGAGATGCGGGAACAAGGGATGAGCCATGAAGAGCGGCGTAGTCGTGTGCAGGCGGAGCGCCAGCAAAACTACGAGACATTTGGACAGGTGGTAGCAGAGCAAAACCGGTATCGTTACAATAACCGTTACAATGGCGGACGTGGCGGACAGCACCACAGCAACTGGCGTGGTGGGGGACGTGGAGGGCGTGGATACCACCGTGGTGGATACAACCCAAACTACCGCGGAAACAACTACCGCAGCCAGGGCAGCAGTCGAGGCTACTACTCGCAGCAGCAATCGCAGCCGCAACAGAATCGAAATGAGAGTAGCAATGCAGCAACAGCAACCACCGAGTCTAGTGTTGCAGCTTAGTATTTTTTATGAAGCAGCAACAACATCAAAAGGGGTTGCCCACTGTTTATCAGGTGCCGCTTATAGTATGTGTTTTGTACAGCATTAGCATTAGCATATAAAGATCTAAACAGTGGATGAGATGAAGAACGTGCTTGCATTTTAAAGGCAGTAAATTTTTATTTAGGAGATCTATTTTAAGAGATGTGATTTCTTGCTCCTTTTAGCTTCTTTTTTATATAAATTCAGTTCATCATCTTGCGTCGTGGAGGGAGAAATGTACGCAGCAGCGGAGCGACGCGGGAAAAAACCGGCGATATTCTATGACCAGAGAGGAACATTTGACGAAGTACATTTGCCGCAGCGAGCAGAAGGCTTCAGCGCATATCCGCTAGCAGCAGAGAGAAGCGAGAAGCAGGTAGCACAGGGAGCAGGCCGAGTGAGCGAGCGGATGCTGGTAGGACTACTGACACTACTGGCAGTGGTAACTAAGCTGTACAGAATAGGACGACGTAGCAGCGTGAGCTGGGACGAAGCACATTTTGGCAAGTTTGGAGCCAAGTATATCAACGGAACATTCTACCACGATGTGCATCCGCCACTGGCAAAGATGCTAGTGGGACTGTCGGAGGTTTTGGGCGGGCATAATGGCACCTTTGACTTCAAAGGCGGCGTAGAGTATCCCAGCTTTGTCAACTATTCGTTTATGCGACAGTTCAATGCTTTGTTTGGGATAGCGCTGACGCCAATGGCGTACATTACGTGCCGGCAGCTACGGCTGCCTCCGGCATTTGCGACGATGGCGGCATTGTTTGTAACGCTGGACAACGCGATCTGCGTGATGTCGAGATTTATTCTTCTGGATGCGCCGTTGCTGGCATTTACGGGGTTGAGTGCATTGGCCTTATCGGGGCTGTACAGACACCGTAAGCAGCCGTTTACGGAGGTGTGGTGGCAGTGGCTGTTCGGCACCGGTGTAGCGCTGGGGCTAGTAGCCAGTGCCAAATGGGTAGGCATGTTTGCTGTGGCACTGGTGGGGCTATTTACGATTGGCGAACTGTATGAGCTGTTCTGCGTCCCACGTCTGCCTGTACGTCTGTATGTCAAACACTGGGTGGCACGCGTAATAGCGCTGATTGCTGTGCCGTTGTGCATCTACGCACTGTGCTTCAAGATACATTTTGCATTGCTGTCTCGTTACGACAACTCGGCAAACTTTATGCCCATGGGCTTTCAGACCAAGCTCCGTGGCAACCCCATTTCGCGCCAGCCCTATGAGATTGAGACTGGGTCGGCTGTGCGCTTGCAGTCACATGTGTCTGGTACTGGTTATCTGCACTCGCATGTTCACCACTACCCGCTGGGCTCCATGCGCCAGCAAGTCACAGGCTATGGCTATGCCGACGCTAACAATTTGTGGAACATTGAGCGCCGTGCTGCTGCTGGTACCTTTGACAATGCAGCTGATGTATCGGCATCAGCAGCACCAATTGCTGGGCCGATTGGGCATGGTGATCTGATAGCACTGCACCACAACTCGACTAATACGTATCTGTATGCAGATTTGGGCTTTGAGGCGCCCGTCAGCAAGCAGCATCGCGAAGTTAGCGCTGTTCGTGCTGGGGGTTCTGAGGCGGCACGGCGCAACACGCTGTGGCGGGTAGAGATTGTAGATCCTGAGCGGCGCATGGACGACGGCCACCTGCACCCGCTGGGCACTCCGATGCGGCTGCACAGTGTCTTGGGCAGCTGCGTGTTGCTGTCGTCAGGCGAGCGCTTGGATAAAAACTGGGGATGGGGCCAGGCTGAGATTGCTTGTGGCTCGCGCGGCACGCTGTGGACGATTGAGCGCCATATCAACAAAAATCTGGATTCAATCGATCTGGGTCGCTTTATGTCGTCGTCGTTTGTACGCGACTTTGCGGTGCTCAATCGCCAGATGTGGCTGACCAACAACGCGCTGATCCCCGATCATGACAAGCACAATGTTCTTGAAAGCGAACCGATATCCTGGCCTTTTATGCAATATCCCATGCGTATGGTGGGCTGGGATGACAAGTCCATAAAGTATCTTGAGATTGGAAATCCCTTGCTGTGGTGGGGTTCGGCCTTTTTGTGTCTTCTGTTCCCTTTCCAGGCCTTGTACTGGCTGTTTTGTTGGCGCCGTCGCGTGCTGGCCTGGCGTCTATCTGCTTTTCGCGAGTACTTTGAGGGCGCGACTATTCTGTGGGCCGGCTGGTTCCTGCACTATGCCCCCTTCTTTGCCATGGGTCGTGTCACTTATCTGCACCACTACTTACCCGCTCTATACTTTGGCATCCTCTTTATGGCCTATCAGATATACCACATCTCATCGTGGTATGCTGCTCCCCGTATTGTGAACTTTATTATGTATATGGCTATAGCTGCTGTAGTTTTCGTCTTCTGGTGGTTTTCGCCGCTTACTTATGGATGGGACCAGCCTATTTCCAAGCTTCGGGGCATGGAATGGGTGTCAACCTGGCCTGTTTATGAAGATAAGCTTGCTCTATAACTTTAAAGTTTTGCTTTTTTTTTCTGTTGAATAACAAGTTTGCTAGAAAGTCAGAAGCTCAGGGTTGGCTAGGAAGCCCTTGATCTTGGTGGCTAATGAAGCAGCAGTTGGTGAGTTGCTAATAATGCGTACATCAATCACCGATCCAGACTTCTTCTTTTGTTGAGATCCAGCGGATACGTTGCTGCTGCTACCAATAAGCTCGTTGAGTGCATCGTCCAAAGCAGCGCTGGCATCGGCTGCAGATACTGCTGCATAAGGCGCACTGACAACTACTACGGAAGCGTTGGGCAGCGTGCTTGGCGAATACATGCCCTCAGCCGCCAGAACCACTGCTGGGGTCTCGCTTGCTGCCTGCCCGTTCTTTCTGGCTTCTTTTACTGCTGCGCTTAGATCAAGCACGCTCATCGTCGATGCGTCGGGTACTTCAGTAACCACCGGAGCCTTGGAACCCGATTCTACAGCAACGCCCACTTGCATGTTGCTGCCTTTTGTAGCCACTTGGTGCAATGCCAGCGATGCCGCCCGCAACACAAACGCGTCCATGCTCAGATTCTTATTTCCCTTTATCAACTTTAGCAGTTTATCAGCTGCCACTTGCACAGTCGTGCTTTGTTTGGCCAGCTCCAGCTCTGCCAAGTGCCGCAATACTGATGGCTCTAGCGATTGAACCAAAAACTCTGTAGCATCATTTGCCGGTGCTTTTGATGCAGGCGCTGGCGATTTGGTAGCTACATTTGATGCTGCTGCTGGTGGTTGCGATGATGCAGTAGAATCCTTCTTTGGACTCAACACTGCCTTTCCGTCCTTCAAGAACCGCAGCACATCGCCTTTGAGCACACGTCCCTTTGGTCCAGTTCCTTCGATCTCGTTTGCATTTGCAATATGGTTTGCATGAATAGTAAACACGGCTGCTGGAGATTGCAATATCTCGGTTGACCGTCGAGTATCCTTTGACTGCACTTGCTTGCTTGATGAATCGTCGCTCTTTTGTGGCTTCTTCTCAGGCAACGGTACTTCTGCTGGAGCTGCCGCCGGCTGCTGCTGCTTGGACACTAGTGCATCGATATCGATGCTGCTGATATCATCGCCTTCCTCGGCAATAATGGCTATGGCGCTGTTAACTGCTACATTTTGCGTTCCATCAGGGGCCAGGATCTTCACCAATACACCATCGTCTTGCGCTTCTACGTCCATTTGGGCCTTGTCTGTTTCTATCTGTAGCAAAAGATCGCCTGCTGAAAATGAATCGCCTTCTTTTTTCTCCCAGTGGGCTATTCCTCCCTGCGTCATGGTTGGAGATAACGCTGGCATGGTAAAAGCTGATGCGTCGGCAGCTACATTGCCAGCATGAAAACAAGCACGATGCAGTGTGCTGGCTTTGCGTACAGTACGACCAAGAATTGCAACACGTCCAAGCATTTTTCTTAATTTGAAAGATAACAGCAGAAAATAGTGTGAGAGCTGGAAAAAAATAGTTTGTCTCCCCACCTCCAGTTCTTATTTAAAAAAATGCCGCCTTATCCCAGCAACTTGTTAAAACTCCCCGCTTCACTTATTTCCGCAAAAAAAAAAAAAAAAAATACAGAAGAATTAGTTGGTTTGCAAATATCCGCTAAAAAAAACTATGAATCGACATGTGCCTTCTTTGCCGGTCCATCATCGGTCTCATGTGGACGCTTCAACGAACCTACATCGTCGCCCTTGACGGTCTGATCACCAGCACCTCCTTGAGAATTAAGCTTGCCTTGCAACTCCGCCACCTGCTTCTCCAACTCATCAGCACGCTTATTTGCCCGCGAAATCTGAAGCTTGGATCGCAGCTCAGCGGATTTTTTCGCATTCGCCTGAGCGCTTTCAATCTTAGCCTCAGACTCGGCCAGCTGAGCCTTCATCTCGTCCAGCTGCTTTTGCAATTCAGCCATTTGCGGTTGTTCTGAGGGCGTAGCTGCATTGGCCGATCCAGCTTGCTGTTGCAGCTCCTGAACTTGCTTCTCCAGTGCGCCAGCTTTGTTTTGCAGCACGCGGTTATCGCGAGCATATTTCAATGCCTTGGCTTTGATCTCCTCCAGCTGCTTCTCAAGATCTGCCGCCTTGGTGTTGGCAGCAGTCAAATCTGCTTGTAGCTTGGTTATCTGCTCAGCTGTCCCAGCATTGGGTTCTGAGTCTACCGTAATTGAAGGAGCTGCTGCCGCCGCTTGTGCTTCCTCTAAAGCCGTCTGTGCTTGCTGTAGTTCTATAGTTAATGCTTGCTGAGCAGCAACTGCCTCGTCCTTTTCCTTTGTTAGCTCAACCACTTGCGCCTGCAATTTCTCCAGCTCTGCCTTGCTGGTATCCGTAGCAGGCTGAGTACCTGAACTGTCATCAACAGTGGCAGCTTCAGCAGCTGATTGCGTAGAGCTGACTTTAAGATCATCAATCTGGGCATTCAGAGCCTGAATTGTCGATTCATGAGTCTTTAGCTTCTCCACTGATTGCTGCCGTAGCTTCTGGAAAGTAACACGCAAATCATTAAACTTTGCCTTTTGGTCCTGCGCCTGCTTAGTAGCCTCCTGAGCCTCCCCACGTGCAGTCTCCACAGCTGAATTCAACTCCAATTCACGCTTTTCTAGCTGCGCAATCTTTTCGCGGCTAGAGTTTAGCTCAGCAGTGGCAGATTTGGCCTGATCCCGAAGGCGTGAAAGTTCAGACTGCAACGCTTTGAGTTTACGAGACTGCGTTGTATTGCTCTGCTCCATCGCTGACTGTATTTGAGATTGCAAGCGAGCGTTTTCAGTTTTAAGCTTTTCTAGCTCAGCATTAAGTCCTTCATTATCTTGCTCGAGCTTGTTGAACTCTTCAGGATCGACCATCTCATATTTCGCTAGCACCTGCTCGTGCCTCTGCTTCCAATGGTCGCACATATCTTGAAGCTGCTTAGTTTGTTTTTGCAGCGAATCCAACTCAGCCTGCAGCGATGCATTGGCCGTACGCAGCTGGGGTACTTGCTGGTCTCTCAATTGCGATAATTCACCTTCCACGTCCTGCAATCGGCTACGAGCTGCGGTTAGCTCTGTGCGCAGCACAGTGTTGGATTCGCGTAGCAGCGTAGCTTGCTCGATTTGTTGCCGGCATGACTGGCGCTGAGCTGCAGACAAGGTAATTGGCCCCTCGCCAGCCGGAATGACCTCCGATGAGGTATCGCGTGTTTCCATAGAAGCGCCATCGGAAGGTGTATACTGCAGCAGTTCATTACGTGCCTCGTCCAGCATGCGTTGGACCTGAGTTGTTTGCTGGCGCCAGCGCTGCGACTCTTGCTGTGCCAATTCAAGCTGCGCAGCTACCAGATCACGCTCTCTGCGTAGATACACAACGACGTCTTGCAGCCCACCCTCGCTGCCGGCCTCGGTAGGTTGTTCTGGATCCATCGATACATCCGGCACGCGATGGCCTAGCGACTCGAGATGAGCCAAAAGAAGAGCGTTCTGGCGGCGGATCTCGCCTAGCTGAGACTCTGCTGCTTCGACATCCTTACGCGCCTGCTCTTTAGCCCGGCCTGCTTCGTCTTCAGCACTAGCCACTGCATCTTTGCTTGCTGCCAACTCGGCCGATAGTGTTGCCAGCTGTTTTTGTGACTCACGCAGTTTCTCGCGGGCCAACAGCGTGCTTTCTATATCTTTGGCATGAGCAACAATCTCACGCTCATACTGCTCTTGCAGACTCTGCGCACTATCTTCATGCCGCTGCATATCTTCGCGCAAAGCAGCAAGCGATTTTGTTTTCTGCTCCACCTGGCTCTCCAATTGCGCAATCTGCGATGCCAGCGATGATTCGCGTGTTTGCAGATCAGCCCGTGCTGAATCGGCTGCAGCAGATGCTTTAGTAAGCTCACCATGAGTCTTCTCGAGCTCAGAACGAGCTGTGCTTAGCTCGCTCTCAAGCTTGGTACATTTCTCCTGCAAGGCCTTGATGGCATGCTCGTTTTCTGTCTTGTACCGGTCATAAGTATCTGATATTTCGCGCAATGCTGTCTCGTTAGATGTCGAGAGCTGCCGGAAGTCTTCGGCACGTGTGCGTGTGGTCTCCAGTTCGCTTTGCAGAGTTTCAAGTTGCGAACGTGCGTCTTGCAGCTGAACAGCCAACAAGGACTCGGGCGATGCTGGCTGCCCTTGCTTTTGTTGCTGTTGCTGAGCTCGCAGGATCAAATCGTCTTGGCGCTTGACCTGTGCTTCCAATGCAGCCACTTGCCGTTGCAGCTGCTCGCGCATCAGTTCAACTTCGCGCTTCTCCTGCTGCAGTCGATTCTGAGCCTCAATACTACTGGCTACTTGCGACTGCAATTCAGCCATCTTTTCGTCACGCTGCTGAATCTGTGCTCGCAGCTCACGCAACTCAGCATCAAACCTATACCGGGCCCGATCAGCATCATCACGAGCCTGCTTAAGATCCTCACGTATACGATCTGCTTCAGCGCGTGTTGCTTCTAGTCGCTCACGAATCTGCACTGCCTGAGCATCAGACGAACGCTGCCATTCTTCGCGCATCCGCGTGGTGTTTTCGAGGATCTGTGTCATACTTGCACGCTCTGCTATTAGCCGCTGCTCTTCGCTGCGCCAACGCTGCTCGTTCTTTTGCATGTTATCGCGCTCAGACTCGAGAATTGCAGTTTGACGACGCAGCTTGCTCAGCTCAACTCTTTCAGAGGTCAGTTCTTGTGTTACCGCCTCCAGCTGCCGCTCATACGACTCTACCTGGTTATGCAGCCGTGATGTTGCAAGCCGAAGATGATCGACTTCTTTTTGCCGCGCTTCCAGATCGCGGGTAAAGATTTGGATACGATCTACGTCGAATTGCGTCTGTGCCTCAGCCTTTGCTGCCCGCACACGCAGCTCTGAAGCCTCTGCTTGTAGCTGGCTGACATCATGTTCTAGCTGTGCACGCGTCTTTCGGCTTTCGCTCTTATATGTGTCAAAATCGACTCGCAGCTGCGTTAGCTCTTCAAAGTCACTAGGCACTTGAGCACTGCTAGCCATTGGAGCCCCAGCCGTTGACATTTCATTGATTGGCGGCGGGACTACTCCATCTTCGCCTTCAGGTACAGATGCTGCTGCTGTCTGTTTTGCTAGAGCACGTCCACTTAGACTCTTGAGCATATCGCGTTCGCGCTCGGCTACGCCCAATCGGGTACGCGTAGCCTCAAGCTCAGCCGACATCCGGTCCAACATGGTCTCTGCTTGCTCCAGTGCACCCTTTATGGCTTCTTCGTCATCGCTGTCTTGTTCGTTCTGCACTGACTGTGCTGCCAGCTCACGTGTAGTGCGTAGCAGACGGTGATTTTGAGACACTAGCTCGGTAATGTCTGCAAATGTCACTAGTTTCTGTGAAATGACGCGGTCAACTTCATTCAGCCACTGCTCGTCGTCAGATGGCTGCATACGACCTGTTCGCCGGGACATGGGCGATGCTAGTGGATTGGCAGGTGCATTGGCAGTTTCAGGCAGAGGTCGCCCGCCAGCTCGTGCTTCTTCAACTGCACGAAGCATACGGGAAACTTGCCGTCCCAAATCCCGCGTGTGCTGCTGCTCTGAAGCCAGTTGCCGGCGCAAAAGGTCAACATCCTTGCGTGCAGCCCTGAGCTCTCGTCCTTGCTCCGCATTTTCCTGGCGTACCTGGGCCAAGTCTTGAGCAATGCGATCGGCGTCTTGTAGTAGCCGCTGGTACTCTTCACGCTCAGCAGCAATGATAGGCCCGCGTTCCTCAATTTCAGACAGAATCTGCTCCATTCCCTGGCGTAAGCTGGCAATTTCGGCGTTGGCGCTCTTAAGTTTATCTTCAAGAGCCAGCTTGTCGGTATAAAGCTGTGTAATGTTCAAGCTGCCTTGTGAGCTTTGTACACGCGATGCTGTACATGCTGTGGGCGATAGAAGCTGTGACTGAGACTTTTGTGTCTCGCTTAGCAGACGGTTGGCGGTATCCAAGTCGCCTTGAAGCTTCTCGATATGAGTGCGCAGCTCGTGTTGGACCTGTTCAGCCGTTTGCGCACGCTGCTCAGCCATTTCAACTGCATGAGTAGCACGTTGCTCGCTCTCCCGCTGGCTGCTTTCCAGCTCATGTAGCGATGCCTCCACGCTGCGCACATGCTGCTTGGCTGCCTCAGTGGTCTTTTCCCACTCTGCGCACAGCTTTTTCTGCGCATCCATTTCGCGCCGGAACTGCTCAGCTTGCTCGGCCTGCTCTTCCTTGGCATGCCGCTCATCTTCCAGCTTCTCGCGTAGCCGACGTTCCAGTTGTGAATTGCGCGAAGACAGATCTGTGATCTGATCATTCAGTGATTCAATTTCGCCACGTAAACGCGTGGTTTCGGACTTGCCTGTGGTTGAGAGTCGCCCAAGCTCGGTGCGCGCCTGCTGCATCTCTGTTTGAGTTTTGACTAGCTCCTCGTCCAGCCACTTTACCTGGCTCTTGGATAGCTCCAACGACTGCTTCAGCATATGTTCGTTTACATCTGATACGGATACCTGGGATCTTAGCCGAGCTAGCTCATCCTGGTCTGATGAGCGCTGTGTACGCAAGTCGCTCACAATTTCTTCCAACCGCTGTACTTCGCGTCCGCGGTCATCCAGCTGATCCCGCCGCTCAGCTATTTGCTGCAACAACTCACGCTTTTCTTCACGCATCTGTTCTACCATCTCCCGCTGCTGCTCCATCTGAGCTTCTAGTGATGAGCATTGTCGCTGCTGACCTTGCAATTCCGTTTGTAGCTCAGCTAGCTTGGATTCGGCTGTTTGTAGCTCTGTGCGGGCGGTTTTGGCGTCGCTGCTGGCACTATCCAGCTGGCCTTTTAGCTGCCCGATACTCTTGTTTAAACGATGTACCTCATTCTCTACAAGAATTTTTTTTTAAAAAAAAAGCCAGTTAATAGTTACTTGAACATTCTAAAAGTATAGCTAAAATACAATACTTACCAAGACGTGTATTCTCATATTGAAGCTGTGCTTTGACTTGTTGAACGCTATTCTCTGAGCCACTGTTTTCGTCTAGCCGTTCTTGAATCCGCTCCAACACTTGTTTTGTATTGGTTTCATTCAAATCTCCAAGCTTGTCTAGTACTGTACTAACTACTGGTTCTGGAAGACCCAGCAAGTGTGATAGCTGAACCTCCATTTCCTCTTGCGTTCTTTAAGTAGCGAGGCTAGTTTAATTGCAAGAAAAAATAACCAAGAAAAACAAAGCGCAAGAAGGAAGAACTCTCAATTCAACAACCGATTTACAACGATTCGACTCGATTTCTAGCATGGCAACTCGACTCGCTTGTTTATAACTGAACTCATGCGCACAACATACTTAGGGTCCAACAAAACAATCTTAATATATTTTCAAGTAAAAGGAGATTCCATGCGCTCTTTTTTTTTTCTTAAACACAAGGGAATTCCTTTGGTGTCCTACCTTTAAAATTCTTGCCCAAGCATATAATTAAAAGCAAAATATGCCTTTTAAAAAAAACTGGCCGTTTAGTGATGAAAAATGCATGCTTTTCTTCAACTATTTCATTTAACCATATTTTCTAATTAATGAGCTGGATAACAAGGCCCCAGCTGGATTCAGCCTTATTTTTGGTCGCCTTGGCTTGCATGGCAACTGCAAATGCTTATCCAATTCCTAAAGATGATAGGGCTGGGCTTAATAGTGGTAATGCTTTCCAAACCTTTATTATCGTAGTGTCATGCTGTGGAGCAGGGGGGCTCTTTATTAATTGTATCATTTTTATAGCTGCATGTAGATGCTGTAAAAAGGGCAATATTTTCAGTGGCTCCAGCAGCTCCAGCAGCTCCAGCAGCTCTAGTAGCTCCAGCAGCTCTAGTAGTTCCAGCAGCTCCAGTAGCTCTAGTAGTTCCAGCGGTTTTAATAATTCTGATAGACTTGATAACAACAGCGGTCCGTCAGAGCCTCGAATAGATGCTATATTGAATGAACTTAATGGGCTTGAAACAAAAGGAAATGGGCTGTTGAATGATGGAATTAGTCACCTTAATAAGGCTAAAGAAGCTGCTAGAACTAATCCTCATGCAAATGATTCATTTTCAGCTGCCGCAAACTGCTACGCGGAGCTAAAAAAATGCTTAGAGGAAGCTAAAAAGCTGTGCTTTGATGCAGCAGCAGTTTATAACAGCCTAGGTTCAAGTCAGAAAACCGGTACAGTTAGAGAGCGCTTGATACAATGTAATCGCTGCAAGAGCCGAATTGCTGCGTTAGTTTCTGAGGCTGATGGTTACAGATAAAAAATATGTAGGTGATAACCGGACAAGCTACATCCAAACAACTGATTCGACTCATTCAATATATCATATGTATGGATCTGCATCTATCTTCTATAAGAACACTATTTATTCTACTCGAATTAACATATGGCTATGGCTTTCTGTGACAGGATAACCTATAAGAGCAACACGAATTTGAAATTCCATAAATTTATTTGATTACACCTAACAGCCCCATATCTTGATAGTAATAGGAATACGATTACCACTGGCTGCAAGGCAAGCAGTGCTTTTTAAGTGTAAATTTCTTTAATTCCTTTGAAAATAATTTTCAAAGCCCTTTTCATCCTTTTTGTTTTATATAAAAGAAAAATTCATCTCTTAAAAATTTGCCATTTAGTGACGAAAATATATGTTTTTTTTTACTTCTTCAACTGCTTCATTTAATCATATTTTCTAATTAATGAGCTGGATAACAAGGCCCCAGCTGGATTCAGCCTTATTTTTAGTCGCCTTGGCCTGCATGACAGCTGCAAATGCTTATCCAATTCCTAAAGATGATAGGGCTGGGCTTAATAGCGGCAGTGCTTTCCAAACCTTTATTATCGTAGTGTCATGCTGTGGAGCAGGGGGGCTCTTTATTAATTGTATCATTTTTATAGCTGCATGTAGATGCTGTAAAAAGGAAAAAGATATGACTAGCATTCATAATAACAGTAGTAGTGGCCTTCAGAAAACTTTACAGCTAAATAATATATTGGATGAGCTCAAAATACATAAAGATATTGCAGATAGTTTATCCAAAAAGGTCGACGATGGATTACCTGGGTTTAATCAGTTAGCACCAGATAATGATCCGTCCAAAAAGAAACACCGTGAAGAGCTTCTAGGTTTTGATAAAGAATTAAAGAAATGCCTTTCTGATGTAAATGAGTTGTACCAAAAAGCACGTACGCTTGTTGACGAGCTAGATCCAACTCAACGAGAAAGCGAAGAAGTCAAAAAGCGCCTGGAAGAGTGTAAATCTTGCAGAGATAATATTGAAGACACTGCTGAGCAGATTGAGCTTAATCTTAAAATGTTTGACGTATATCCGGAAGGCTGGACAGAATTCTTAAGATCGTGATTTTAACAATCTGCGCAAATAATTCTGTTGCACTTATCACCTGTATAATAGTACCAATCAATATATATAGCCTTAAATATCCTCTTTTAATACCTAAACGTCTGAAGTTCGAATAATAAATTATAGTTTCCTTGAAAAATGGTGCCTAGCGAAAAACTTAGCTTGCTACTTTATTCCTGACAACAGAGTGGTCAAATTATATTGAGATAAAGAGCTAAAGCCCTTCAGCTGACTGCAATCATCTGGCTGAAAATACTTCACTGGAACGAATGAAGTTATGAAAGTACATAATACACTATAACTAGCTATCCCCTTACTATAAAAAATTTTGTTAGTCTCTTTGAAAATCTTTCCTAGCAAGAACTAGGCATTTAAAAGCGAACTATTTTCTCTTTAAAAACTTAGAGAATAAAAAGTAAAAGATGAACAAATGTAAGCTTTTTTCTAGTGCTCCAATTCTATTTTATATGTTAATCCAATCATAAACTGTCCAAGAACCACAAACTCTCAAGCCTTATTTTTTTTTTAGCAAGCTTGGGGCTTATGGAAATTGTAAATGCTTATCCTGTTCCTAAAGCCGACAAAGCTGGGCTTGGCAATGCCACTACTTTCCGAAACTTTATTGTCGTTTCATGCTATGGAGTAGAAGGACTCATTCTCAATATTGTTATTTTTATGCTTGTATGTGGTTGCTGTAGAAAAAGCGATGGTCCAAATAGCGAAATTCCAGTGACAACCCAATGAATTACAAATAGCGGAAGTCCAACAATACCTAATCTAAAAAAAAATATGTTGCTTAAAGCCAGGAATCTTATAGCAGACGGTATGGAGATTTATGAAAGAGCATATATAAGTCTGGGCAATTCGAAGTCAATTGTCGGTCAAAATAGTTCACATGAAGAAGAATATCGCACGAGTATTCGGAACTGCTAGGGCGAGTTACAGATTTGTTTAAATAAAGTAAACTAGGCACATATAAATGCATATGCAATAAGTAATGGGCTCAATTCAACCTAAAAGGAAAGTGAAGGGGTTAAAGAAGGCACGAAATACTTTGGCAAGTTCAAGGAAGGGATTGTGGATTTATGTGTGGATCTAGAGACCCAACTAAGGCAGTTTAGTATAATTTAAATATCTTAAATGCTCTAATTTTTTAGCTTAATGTTCTTTTTATCTCATCATAAACATATGGCGCGGAAAAGCTATAACATTATATAAACTACAAGCTCCGATAAGATAGAAGCTTAAAGCTGCATTAGTTTGGGTATATGTAATTTTATTAGATTTTTATTGTTGGATTTGGTTTATCAAAACACTTTATTTAGATTCAGAGGCCGTCTCCAACCATGCAACAATGGCACTCCAGACTTCAGCCTTCACAGCCTCTTCCTCTATAGTAGCAGGGGTAGGCACAGGGCATTGGGACGATAAGTTGTGCATTGCGCAGGAAATCATCGAGCGAATCATTTTACGCAGCACCTTACCACTGCGAGTCTTTGGTAGCCGATCAACAAACACAACATTCTGCCTATATACAGATGCAAATGGGCCCACCCGCTCACGGATAGACGCAACAATATCGTCTTTAATCTGTTCTACCGTCTGCCAAGGCCGATGATGCTTGCACACTGCAATAACCACCGGCACACTGCCCTTGATCGCATGCGGCCGTGCAACTACACAGCATTCGGCTATTTCACTGTGCTCCACAACTACCTCCTCAATGGAACTTGTGGAAATACGGTGCGCAGCAACATTGATAATGTCATCGGCGCGGGATAAAATATGAACGTAACCTTCGCTGTCAACCATACCAGTATCGCCAGTATCATAGAAGCCGGGGAATCTACAGAAATATGCCTTGTAAAACCGCTCATCATCGTTCCACAGCGTGTTCATAATTCCTGGCGGAAGTGGCAGCTTGATTACGATGTTACCTATTTCGCCTCTGGCGGCTTCTTCTGGATGAGCATCAACTTCGGTATCCTCATCAAACTCGTCTTTTATGCGTAAAACACGCAAGTCAACGCCCTGCACCGGCATCCCGGCACTGCCGTACTTGATTGGCGGCAATTTGCTGCCATCTTCTGACAAGCCAACTTGAATGCCAGTGAGAGGTGAGCCCGTCTCAGTCTGCCACCAGTTGTCTGACACGACATTTCTGACTGGAGTGCCAATGTGATGCACCGATAAACCAGTGTCGTCCACCCCGGATATATGACGAGCCCACCAGCGCTGAATCTCCGGTAGGCAGCGCTCACCAGCCAAGAATATCGCCTTCACATGTGCAAGATTATATTTCTTGCGATACTCTCCATGAGGATCTTCGCGACGCAAAATCATCAACGCCGTGGGTGCAGTGAAAAATGTGTTGACTTTATGCTCGGCCATGACGCGGTAAAAGGCACTGGGATCTGGTGTACCGATAGGCTTTCCCTCGAATAAAACTGTTGTGCTGCCATTGATTAGTGGCCCATAGCATATGTACGAATGGCCCAGAATCCATCCCAGATCGCTTGCTGACCAGTACACCTGGCCAGGCTTGCAGGCGTACATGCGCTCCATTGTGTACTGTAGAACAACCGCATGGCCACCACTAGGCCGCACCACGCCCTTGGGCACACCCGTGGTACCGCTAGTATAAAGGATATACAGCGGGTCGTCAGACATCACCGCCTCGTATCCATGGTATAGACTGGAATCAGGGATGCTATCGACGGCATCTTGCCAGCTCTCTTCGCCAGGATTCAGCTCGGCAACCAGCCGTGGGCGCTGAAGCACAATCACCTTTTGCGGCTTGTGTTTACACATCTGCAGGGCACCGTCAAGCAGCGGTTTATACGGCACTGTCTTGTCCATGCCCTCAATGCCGCATGAGCTAGAGACCACAACTACGGGGCAGCAGTCCTCGATGCGTTTTGCCAGCTCGCTGGAGGCAAACCCACCGAATACCACCGAATGAACAGCACCCAAACGAGCACACGCCAGCATGGTTACGATGGCCTCGGGCACTGCTCCCATGTAAAGCAGCACCCGGTCGCCCTTTTTCACGCCGTTGCTCCGTAGCATCGTTGCCGCCTGCTTGACCCTGTGTAGTAGCTGCGAATACGTGTATTTTGCTACCACTCCGGTGACTGGCGAATCATATATCAGTGCCGTTTGCTGTGCCCGGCCGTTGCGAACATGTCGATCCAGCGCATTGTAGCATACGTTGAGCTTGCCATCAGGAAACCACTTCACTTTGTGTGGACGGTCGGGATCTGGAATTTCCAGCGCTCGAGTTGGCGGCTCGATCCAATCTATTGCCTGCTGCGCTTCCATCCAAAACCCCTCTGGATCGCGCAGCGATCGTTGCCGGATTGCTTCTTGCATGTATAGCTTGCAAGAAGCATCAGATATAGCGGATCCACGCAACAGCAGCCGGCTAGTGGAGAGAACGCGAGCATGGCGCGCTGGAGATGAACAGAGTGATGTCAACAAGCTATGAGAGCGGATATTTCTGGCAGATAGCAGAGGCTTGGCAGGCCTTGCTGCGCGTGGTCGAGCTAGCGGCAGACGCAAATAGGCCCTGTTTAGCGACATATGTCTAGTGCGTTGGCAGCAGTATCTGGAAAAAAAATAGAGCAAAAGAGAACAGGTACATTCTCGTGGCCAAAATGAGCGCAGCCGTGCTTTTTAAAGCGGTTTGTTTTCAGCACACGTGGGAAAAAAAAGGTGCTTTGTTGAACCGAGGATAAGGGTCACATGCTCTAGGAGTTACATTTTGCAAATTAATCACCCGGGAGCTTACTTCAAGCTACAAAGGCAAAACGAAATTGGCTATAGCCGACAGCCCTTGTAAAAGAAAGAAATAAAAGAATGGCATTGAGAAATATAAGAGTATAAATTATCCGCGCTGGATCCGAATCACCATGACTTCCTTTTCGAACTCAACTCGCGACTCGTGGACCTTGCAGTTATCGGGCAAGGCGAATTTCTTGCAGAAGCAGGTGGGCTCCTTGCGCGTGCAGTCGCAGCAATGTTCGATGTGCTCAGGCCACATGCCGCAATGGGTGTGGAAGACGCCTTGGCCATGAACCACCAGGGTCTTGTCCAGAATGTCCACAATGACCTTGTCCTTGGCCACTCCAGGCAGATACACGTGCAGCTGCCATATCTTGTCGGCCGTATAGTCCTTCATTGTCGGGTGCCATTCGGACTCGCAGATATCGTAGGCCTCGATGACCTCGAAGCACGGGTAAATGCGGATGTTTTTTGGGGGAGCTGGAGGCGGAGGTGGGGGAGGAGGAGCCGGAGCGCAATGGCAGTGGTGGTGGTGGTGGCAGCAGCAGTGGCATCCGCCGCCAGAGCACCCGCCACCGCATGAGCATTCCTTCTTTTCTTCCACCTTGACGGTCACTTTGACCTCTTCCTCCTTCTTCTCTTCCTTCTTCTCCTCGCCCTTGCACTCGACGCGCACCTTGGTCAGCTTGGGGCCTGGGAACGGCGGGTGGTTGTGGTCCCACTTGTGGAAGATGTCTTCGGGAATGGGATGGAAAAACATGTCGGCAGCCTCGTGTAGGCAGCCGTTAGCATGCTTGAGATCCTTGTCGAAACGGCTAAACATCGACATGGCTGGGAAATAAACGTCTTTAGATAATCGCTTCGTTACTCTATATAGCTGCTAATAAAACAATATTTAAAAATGCAAAAGTGTATGTTTGGAAAAAAAATAAAGTGGTAGAGAAACAAAAAAAAAAAAGGTTTGCTATATGAATATTTTGGCAATTGCACCCCTTTATTATTTTCTTACGCGGTGCAGGGATATACTTGCCAGCAAACAAAACACAGCACAAGCAAAAAAAGAGGGAAGCAGTAAGGATTCCAAAATGAATAATCCTCACACGCCCAAATTTTTTCAGCCGTGTGTTGAGCTAACGGGGGGAGATGGCTATCGCTGAGCTTGCAAAAGAAAGAATACTATACCAGTTAGCACAGAAAGAGTAGAGAAGGAGCGAGCAAGTAGATCGCATGGAATTCACCCTTTCTCTAAAAAGCTGCAAGATTTATCGGTATAGTGTGCTACGAGTCTCGTTGCTCGACATGCATGACAAAATCAGGGATTCCTCTTTTTTTCCTTGCCATACTAGAAAAGCTTGAATGGGTTGCAGTATAGTCGATTTGGGCGAGCTCCACAAGCTTTTATTGCCATTTAGAGCTTGGGACTTGGCAGCTGTGCATTCGGATCAATTTCCACCCGGCCCTCCTGCATGATCGTGGCAACGAGGCGACGGTCATGGGCGAACATTTCGCTTTGCACAACACCACGCCCTGAGCTGAGCTGCGAGCACCACGTGTCCACAAAAATCGGCTGGCTGGGGTCGGCTTCCTGGTGGAACCACATGTGGTGGTCAATCGATACTATTTTGCGCAGGTGCCGCGGCGGGGGCGCTATTCGGATCCCGTATGGCCGCACAATCACCCGCGTAAAATGAACATCCGAGTACATTGCAATGATGCATTGTTTCGCTTGCTCGCTCCGCTGCCTCTTGTCTGGGCACTCCAGCCACATCTGCTGCCGCGGCGGCGCTGGCGTTGCGTGGTCCCGGTCCAGCTCTGTCACCCATATCATTGCCGGAAATGCCTTTGGGTACCCTTGCGGATCTAGCACAAATGGGCAGTCGGCCGTGCTCCCCGGAAGCGCAACCTCTGGCATCTCCTTCTACCTCATACAACAAATGCGCGATTGATTAGCATATGCATGGACAGATGCGGGCTTCTGTACTTGCCTGATACCGCTGGTCGGTTTGTTGAGCCGTCTGTGGCTTGCGAGCTACAAAGTTGCACACCGTTTGCATTGCCAGCCGCCTTTCTTGAAAGCATTGCACCATACGCGATGTAACTCTGCTATCTAATGCACGAAATGGCAATTTTGCCCCCCCTTTGTTGGTAAGTTAAATGTGTTAGCATGCATCTCTGATTCTTCCAGTAACTTGTGTGGCTGAGCCAGAATTCCTTCTTTGACATACCTGGTGCCTGGTCAGCAACCTTAAAAGTCGCCGGCTTGGTTTTGTCCACGCTATCGATAAACTGCGTATGCAAGGACTAGAAGAGAAGCTTGTTAGAATAGTGCCAGGCCAAGTTAAGGCATAGATATCCAACTTACACGTGCAATGTAGTTTTCAGGAACAGTTTTAAATGCTGCTGCTAGAGACAGTGCCACTAGCTGTCCGCCGAATGCATTGGGAGTCACTGGTGTTCCCCATAGGTTCTTACTAACGAATGCCATATCCTCGGTCTGCTCAAGTACTAGTAAATCATCGATATGTTGCATATTCTACAAGTGCTCTTTACACGCTAAGAAGGATATTTTTACAGGGAATAAATGCGTTGTTTAGGAGCCAAAAAAAGCCAAGTATGGAAGCTGAATAAACCAGTTCGGGTTTTGTATTAAAATAGCAAGGCTATTAAAAAAGAGAGCCATTTTATTTCCTGGCTAGCATTTTTTCCACTGGATATTGGAATGAATAAGAAAAGAGGGACAAGTGGCGGTTAGCATGTGTTCAATTGCGTTTTATTATCCTAGTTTAAAGATTGTTTTATTTACTCAACACATAGCATGCAGTTATATTTTGTTTATAGGTTTTTCGAAGAAAAAAAAACAAGACGTGAGCGCCTCATTTAAAAGGCAGAAACAGCTTGAGTTCTTGGATGTGGCTAAATAAAATACACTCTACAGTGGCTGGGAATTATGACTGGATAAACAAGAAACATTTTATACATTCAACCGGCATATCATATAGCAACATTTGATACCGCCACATTACTAGATACCAACAGAATACAATGTTATCATTGCTAAAAATAAAAGCATTTTTAAGTCTGCTAAAAAAACACTACCGGCTTGTGGGCTTTTTTTTTCTAGTAGTGCAATTAGCAGATGTATCATTGACGATATTAAAATCTAGAAACAAAAAAAATCAAGAGTTTGTTTGTTCAAATTCTCTTTGGAGCTTGCGTGCCAATTCAGCATCTTTGGAAGTATCTGGCTTAGAAATGCTATCAATGGTTGAAGTTGAATGGCCCTTGTCTTCGGCAGGCTCAACAAAAGTGCCAGCGGCTTCAGCCGAGATGGCTGCACTAATAGGTTCATTATCAGCATCAGCTTCGTAGTCACTACCATCATCGTCATCAGCCCAATGCCCTTTCCACCGCTCCATTTCATCCACGTCATTTTCGCCACCCACACTTGAGCCGGGTTGTGGCGGTTTGGCATTATCACTTGCCTGCTGCTGTCTTTGTTCTTCCACAGCATTATCGCTCGCTTGCTGCTGTCTTTGCTCTTCCACAGAATGTTCGCGTGCAACTTGGGCAGCCTCATTGCCCGTGGATATGTCCAAAAGCTGCTCAATTGTGCGCGACACGATGCCACGGTTCGACTCGAATACCAACTCTACCACGTCAGCATCGATGTTGGGGAACATATCGTGGACTAGCGCCAAAGTTGAGTTCCAATCGGCGCGATCTACAGCCTCAGCGCCCTCAGCCTCGTGAGGCTGGCGCTGAGTGGGAGCTCTTCTAGCAGCATTCCCAGGAAACTGCGTCTGTTCCAGGTGGCTGCCCGGCCGGGGCGTCGCTTGTCCGCTGTCGCCTGCCGGAGGAGTAGAAAACTCCGAAATAAGCCGTCCCACAAACGTGTTGGTTTTTTCCAGCGTGGTTTTGGCCAAATCGCTGCTGCGATCTAGCAGCCACTGCGCAGGCTCGGCGCTGGCCTGGGAGTTGCTCGGATCCGAGCCCCCCGCCTGCATGTTGTGTTGAGCTTGCTGGCGGTCCCGGGCATGGGCCCGCTTCTCAATGTCCATTTCCCAAATCGTCATTTCGATGTTTTTGTCAAACTCCTCCTGCGATATGGACAGGCAGGACGCGTCCATTGTTTCGATGAACGCAATGGCGCCTTGCAAGTTGGTCACGTAGTAGCCGGCCTCGCCCTGCATGCGTTCGGGCGACCGAAAGCGGGTGATGTACTGGATGTTGGATACTAGGCGAGGCGGGTTAGCTGTTATCACCACAAAAATGAGCAGCGGAAGGAACCGGTCAGCACCAATGTCCTCGCTGCCATCCGTCTGGGCATTGCGCAGCAGAGCGTAAATGACTGTGCAGCAGTTGAGAATGCAGATGGCCTTGTCCCGAGGCGACTTGAAGTTGTTCATTTTGAGCAGCTCCGCCTTGGCGAACTGCAAAAACGCCGCGTTCTGTTGGTCTTGGGGAATATCCAGATGCTCCTCACGGATCCAACGGAACAAGCTCATCTTCTCTCTCAAAACATGGTCCTTATCGGCATCATCTGATGTGGACGGCGAAAAACACACTGGGAACAGCCGGTTCATCACCAGCTTTTCCATGCCTTCTCGTGCATTCTCAAACTCTCTTTCGTTTGCCCGTTGCCATACCGGACAGTCGCGCATTTTCGCAGCTATAAAGTCTAAGAAATCATGGACAAACCGCACCTGCTCGGCTAGAGTCATTGGCCGTCGGCTGAACTCCGTTAGGAAGCTCTTCACCGTCCGTGCCACCGGCTTGGCTGCTGGGTTACGCAGCTGAGCCAAAAACTCGTTGTAACTGAACCCGTCGGTTTCCGGCTCAAACCGTGCCCGAAGCTCCGCTTGTCTCTGCTCCTCCTCGGCTTCCCGTTTGGCTGCTGCGCTGGCATCCGGAAGCTGTGTTGTGGATGCGCTGACTTTGAGCGGATCAAATTGGCTGATTATGTCCTGGATGGCGTCGTGGAACTTTGATGACGATGACGTGGAGGTCCGTCGCATTTGCATTCCTTGTGGCAATGCTGAGGCCTCGGTGTCTGTGGCTAAAGATGGGCTGTTGTTGGTGGATGGTGGTTGTACATGAACTTGCGGTTGTGTGTGCTCTGCTTCTGATGGGTTGGCTATAACAGCAGCAGCTTCTTCTTTGTCGGTTTGTGGATTGTCTGCTGAATTGCCAGTATGCTCTTGTGTTGGTTTAGGACTGTTTTCAGTGCTAGCAGCAGCAGCAGGTTGGTCCTCGGCCAGGCCCTGTGTAGAGTCGGCCACGTCTACCATTTACAAGCTAATATATATATATAAAACTTCTACAGAGTTCGAGAGAATAAAAAAAAAGGGGGAAACAAGGAAAAACGCCTAAGGGACACAAGAACTGTTATTCTAAGAAAAATCCCACACCCTTCTTTTTTTTTCCACTTTACTTCATATAAAGAAAATTGCAGCTAAATGGAGTCGCTATTAAAATGGGCTGTGCTTAACGGCGCAAACATCAACAAAGCAACCGCCAGCGAAGATGCACCTGCCCGTAGCAGCACCGATCCAGCACCACAGCCACTCGACCCAGCAGTTTTGGACGTTATTCTGGGCAAGCCAGCATCTGTCCAGATGACAGAGTGCATGGAAGCTGTCGAAAACCCCGAGACTCCGTTGGATGCACGAGAAATAGCACTGGACGACTTGGAAATGCTTGTAGAAAACATCGATAATGCACAGAACCTGGAGCCTCTCAATCTATGGCCACGGATCATTAAGCTATTTGCTGATCCGGAGCCATCCATCCGCATCGGTGCCCTGTGGGTTGGCGGAACTGCCGTACAGCATAATCCCAAAGCCCAATTGGCGTTTACAGCACATGGGGGGTTGCAGCGGGCTTTAGAGGTTCTGAAGCAAGATGATGCATTGGTACGCACCAAAGCATTGTACTGTGTGTCCTCGTTTATCCGTGCCAATGTACAGGGCCTAACTGAGTTTATAGCTAATGAGGGGCTTTCCGTATTGCTAAAGGCGATTGAGAATGGATCCAGCCCGTTGCGTCAAAAGACGTTCTTTTTGCTGCGTTCTTTGATAGACGAGGCGCTAGATACCGAGTCTCCTGAAGAACTGCGTCCTGGAATGTCCTTGCCCAATGCTATTGCTGAGATGGGCTTTGTTGCTGCGTCGGCTGCTGCCATAAAGGAGATGGCTAGTGACGAGAATGCCCAGGCGGCTTACGAGCAGGCGGTGGAGTTTTTGGTTGTCTTGGGCAAGATTGATAGTGGCCTAAAGGCTATCAAAGCCTGTGCCGACCTTTCGATAGCCGTGGAATCTGCAAAGTCGCGGTTCCCCGAAGTAGACACAAAAGAGCTGGATCAAATGATTTAAATCAGATTAGTTGTTATGCGCGTTATTTACGCGTTTTCTTCGAGTTTTTTTTTCTTTAATCTTTTTTCGCCCCTCCTATATTAAAAATATGCTAGCTATGGATGCTGATAACTTGGCAATTCCGCGGGCTCAAGTGACAGCAGGTGAGTCAGAAAAGTATCTGACAGAGTTTAGAATCGGACGACGTCACTACACACAGCAATACAATAAGCTGTATTACAAAAGGCTAGAAACACTAAAGCCGTTTGTGCAAAAGCATGCGCAGCACAAGTGGGAGAAGCATGGGCACAAGCAACCGATCCAGCTGACGCAAAAGGTGCTTAATGTGGAGGGCCCAGAGCCCACGTATATTATTGGATCCATCTTTATAGACACACCAGAGAAGCCAAGCACGTTGGAGCAGGTAGAAAAGACACATTGGATAACAGACACAGAGTTTGCGGGCAAGTATCGGGGCCCTGACGATGCATTGTATTTGGAAGACGAATCGGGGCGGATTCGGCTGGTGGGAAAGGCCATCGAGGGCATATCGGTGGCATCGGGCGTGATAATTGCGGCGATGGGCTCTGAAACCGCCAATGGAGATTTCGACGTAGTGGATATATGTTTTGCCGGAATGGCACCTCAGCCGCAACGCAGGTTCAGCACAGAAGACAAGTACGTGGCGTTGGTATCGGGGTTCAACGCGACTGTTGAGAGCCCGGTGACGCTGGAGATGCAGCTTCTGGCAGAGTATTTGGCGGGGACGATGGGCAGCGAGGAGGACCAGCGGCGGAGCGCGCAGATCGTGCAGACAGTTGTTTTGGGCCAAATAATCGAGATGCCTGAGCCGCCACTGGGCCACACTGAAGACGCTAAAGTCAACGACCGCAAGCCCGTGCAGCAGCTGCTGGCCACTGTGGATGCATTTTTGGCTGATATTGCTGGAGCGATGCCGCTAACCCTGCTTCCAGGAAAAAGCGATCCAGCTGACATTTCGATGCCACAGCAGCCCTTGCATCCAAGCTTATTTGCCCACTGCAAGCAGTACTCGGGATTCCGCACAGCAACAAATCCGGCGTATTTTGAAATCGACGGCACGCTGGTTTTGGCCAGTGCTGGCCAGAACGTAGACGATCTCTGCCACTATGCAGTTCGCGACGAGACGCCCTGCCAGCTGGCTGCTCGGACGCTTCAATGGCGGCACATTGCGCCGTCGGCACCCGATACGCTGTGGAGCTACCCGTTTACAGAGTATGATCCGTTCGTGGTGCGGAATACGCCACATGTCTATGTTGTGGGCAACCAAAAAAAGTTCGACATTTGTGTTGCAGAGGGAACCGACGGACAGACAAGCCAGATGATAATGGTTCCTGGCTTCAAGCAGTCGCATTCAATTGTTCTGCTCAATTTGCGTACACTCGAATGCACCCAAGTGCATATTGGAGCCTTAGCGACACATTAATTATTTTATGCTTCATGGTGAAAAAAAAAAATGCCTCTTTTTAGGTTTTGGATTGCTGAGGATTCTTAAAATAAAAGCCCTCTAGGGCCATCCAGTGGGCGTTGGAATCGGCCTTTTTGGCGGCGCTAACCTCAATGTGGCCAACGATGGGCTGGCGGTATTTTTTGTTAGGCAGGGACACTAGGTACTTTTCAGTATCCACGTGCCTGAAGAGAACGGGGGACTCGCGCCTCCATGCTCCCTGCGAGCACTCAACTGTCCACATGTCGCCCGCATCACGGCCGTCGAATCCCGAGACCTCCTGCTGTCCCGAAATCGGCGACTTGTGCGCCGCGTGAGAGTGCAGGCTGTGGTCTGAGTCGCTATTGATCAGCCGAATTTGGGTGCCGCATTTCACCGGCATCCCACGCTCGGCATTTTCCACCTCGACACGCCAAAATCCCTTGGACGAGAATGCATCTTTATGAGCCGTGATTGCTTGTTGCTGGCTGCCCGTGCCGTAGCTCACTTGTGGCATGGTCAAGCGGGCATCCGACTTTACATGTGCCAGTTTAATTGTGCTGCCTGCTGTGACGTATTCCCAGCCCTCTTCAAAGTTCGGTTGGGGCGCTGCTGCCTTGTCCGCTGATTTGCCAAATAGCGATCCATGTGCTGTGCTGGCTGCTGTTGCACATAGCGCTACGAGCAAAATGTTTCGCATTATTTTAACTGATTGAGAAGAACAAATGTAGACATTGTCGTTCTATCATTGTTCATGGTCTTGTTTCTGTGAGTTGATGCATCTAAAGTATGGGTTTTCACTTGACTCGAAAAACCGAGTCATTATCATCCCCCAAAATCATGCACTTTTGATCAAGCGCAAGTTTTTTTTTCTCTTTTTTCTTTTCAACTCCTTTTTTTTTCTCTCTTTCGAGATCTTTTTCACATTCACCAAATTTTATAGAGACAAGGAATCGCAATAATTATTAGGGTGTCCTTTTTGCCACTTTATACTTGTTTCCCCCTCCCTTCAGCTTACAAACTTCAAATTGAAGTTGGTTTACGTTTTCTGTTGCTTTTTGTGCAATCAAATGAAGAGTGGTGTAATCTGCTGCCCCGCATTTGCCCAGGTTAAGCTGCCCATTGTATCCTTTGGCCTGAACTCACTTGCCTTTCTCTCTCCTTCCTGCACAAACATTCCGCTATACTAAGCTGCTTTTCTTCTCGCCCTTACCAAACCTACGGTATATTTAGGGCGTTTGTGCTTTGGTAAAGTAGGTTTACAAAGTATAGCGTTTATTTAGTTTTTCCAAAAAAGGATATCCAGAGCTGTGGTATATTTTTTTTTTCTTTTTTGTTACTTGTTTTTCTCTTGTAGAGCCTCTATAATTTTTTATATAGTTCACGCTGCTCTACAAAATTATTTTCGCCTTGTCTAGCCTGCGCCGCCTAAACTGCCTGTCTCGTCCGGCTAGACAGCCTCCTTGACTTGTTTCCAACTAGTACTTTTTAACGTATACATCCATCTTTTGATTACATTTCCTTTTGTGAACTAGTTTCAAGAGAATGGCAAAAATGGTATCTGTTTCAGCTTACAATACTGCTACCATTGGTGGGCGTAAGCCTCTGGGGAAGTCGTCGCCGCTGGCCAACAGCTTTTCGCTTATAGAATATGACAAGAATCACCGGTTTCTGATAATGGACTGTCCAACAAACAGCACGATCCCGCTTTATCTACGGGTAAGTTTTTTCCAACTATTTACCAAAAATGCAAATGTATTTTTGGGGGCATACTATTGCGAGGATCCTTTCACACACAAACGCACAGGTTTTTTTTGTATGTTCTGGTTTGATGGGAGATTAGCAAATCGTTTGTTTCCTTTGTCAAAAGCAAGTGGAGGTTTCCTTTTGATGCACAGTATGGTTAGATTGTGTGAGCTGTCTATGGTGGATACAATGGAATCTACCAAAAAAAAGGCGTGTCAGCTGCCTTTTTTTCTGTTGGTAATATTGCTTGGTCATTTTTTCGGCACATGGGATACTGAATCAATCGGTACTTCAAAATCTGTAGGAGTTTGGACGGTTGAACGTGACTGATGTTGTGCGGGTATGCGAGCCCACATACAACAAGGAACCGGTAGAAAAGCGTGACGTCAAGGTGCATGTAAGTATTGGCTATTTGTTGTTGAAAATAGCAACTGCAATTAATTCTTGCTTCTTTTCACCAATTTGTAGGACTTGCCGTTCAAAGATGGCGATGTGGTAAGTTTGGATGTGTAATGATGTTACTGTGCATATCAAGTCAGCCAAACAACGAAAGCTAAAAAAAAATTTTTTTATAGCCACCGGCAAATGTACTCAAGCAATGGCTGGAGCTGGTTAGCACCCGGATGGGCGGTGCCAAAGATGCAAGCGCAGGAGGGGAGCCTACGACAATTGCAGTGCATTGTGTGGCAGGGCTGGGCCGTGCACCTGTACTGGTAGCTGGTAAGTATAGCACGGAGATGACATTTTACAGCATGCATCTTAAAGCCTGTTCTATGTAGTGGCGCTGATTGAAAAGGGAATGGATCCCTTGGACGCGATTGAACTGGTACGGCACAAGCGGCGGGGAGCGTTCAACAACCGGCAGATAGCATACTTGGTGTACAACTATAAGCGCACGTCAGGACACAAGAGCTCAAACAAGATTGGGTCGGCGATTCGGTCCAGCCCACTCAACGGAGCTGCAAACACGCAGACAGCGGCGGCAGAGGGGCAAGACGGAGTGCCTGTCAAAGCAGCCAACTCAACAGGAACAGCCTCCTCAAGCATCCACAAGTTCTTTTTCAAAAAGATGTTTGGCTCTCATTGACTATCTTTTATTAGAATTTCCCTTTCTCTTTTTCTCTTTTGGAGGTTTATAACAAGCTTCAAAATATCTGGTTGGCAGATAAACAGTCGAATAGCCAGGATGTGGTCCGATATGGTAGCTTGTTGCCAGCTGCCTTGACAATATTGCCTAGGGTAGCGCTAGAGCGAGCGCCATTCAGCTGGTTGCTATCGACCAGCACGATGGGGCGACTTTGGTCAATGGGCAGCTCGAACAGATATCGGTATTTGGCTGGAGCCTTAGCAATGTCCTTGGCCATGCTGCCACTTGCCGACAAAGATACCCGCTTCTTTGAAGCATGTTCTTGATAAAGCAGCTCATCAGCATCCACCAGATCCTCATCCGGCAGCTCCGCCACAGTAGCGCCAGTGGCTTTAATCAAACTCACCAAGTCATCCCGAGAATAAGCAGCACCGCCCTCGCAACAAACATGCATTTGGTACTTGTCAAAAAGCGCTTCCGATTGATGTGAGCTTGGAAGGCGAAACTGGGGCAACGCTGTATCTCCCTCAATGGCATAGCTGCTTTCATCAAGCCATTCGCCCGCCTTTACACTATCAAACAGCCAACCGGACGAGACCATTTTGGCACCCAGAACCAGCCCAGCCAAGTACTTGAATGTACGGGTAGCCCGCATGCCTTTGCCCCCCGTCGTGGCTGCAACCAAATGTGTGCATTGGTGAGATGAAGAAGCGAGTAGAGGCGTTGCCGATTTGTGGATAGTGAGGTTTAGTTGAGCTGATCTGATTGACTTTTGGATGCGCTTTAGCTGTGTGTCGGAGAGGCCGGTAGTCAGAATGCTTACGCCTAAAGAAAGGTTGCGCGTAGCTGAAGCCGATTGCTTTGTAGCGCGCCTGCTGCGCTTACGGGGAGTTGGCTCCGAAGCATCGTCAGCTTTCATGGCATCCAGGGCCATTTTGATTTTCTTTTGGCGAGTTGACTTGCCCGACGACTTGGTTTCGCTTGTAAGCGCATCCTTGCTGCTGCTAGCAGAGCTATCCACAGCCATACTGGTGGGCTTTGGCGGCTGCTTGCGTTTCTGCTGCTCAAACTGCTCATTAAGTGACCGGCTGCTATTAGCTTTGGAAGTTACTACTGTATCTTTATCATGTGCACTTTCTTTTGAAGAGCGCGGTGTGCTCTTGGCCGAATAAACGGTATGTACGCTAGGCTGCAAAAGGTCTTTCGAACTATGATTTTCGCTTGGCAACTGATGGGGTGGTGTTTCTGGCGCTAGCACGATTTCTCTTTTCTGTTGTCTAGTTGGTAAGGGCGATGAAGCGATGAGAAATGAGTCCGGTTCAGGCAAGTCCAGGTCCGTTTCGCTTCCTGAATCATTGACTAGACCCTCGGCTATCTCTGTTAGCAATGCGGCTGTCCTTTTTGGTGTCTTTTTGGTCATCTCACGAGTATCTGCGCTGCTTATTGCCATTGTTTCCCGCTTTTGAACTAGATAAATATCAATTGATATAATATTGTACTCCAGCTGTTCCGACGCATTGATAAAGCCGACTTGTGGTGACTGGTTAAAGCTACTCTGCCAGCATATACCGCAAAAATAGAGAGAACAGGCGAATGAGTCGAAGAAATTGCAATATAAACTATGTTTTTAATAAAAAAAATCAAAGCTGAGCTGAACAGTAAAATCCATGCTCAAAACGAGATTTATCAAGTGCAATGCATAAATTCTGGGAGTATGCTATTCGCTTTAGAGCTATAAAAAATTGCAATGAAAAACACTGTTGGTTTAGTGAGAGGAACCAGCAATCCCTGGTTCCGGATGCAGTTTTGAATGCTGTGACTTCGAGTCGCACAGTTCATCCAGTGTCAGCCTCCGCTTAGGGTAGCTAATATTTTGATCCAAAAAGGGATGTCGCGTAGGCTTAGGGTCCTCCATAAAGTAAGGATGCTCAAGAGCATCAGCAGCCGAAATCCGTTTCTCCGGATCATACTCCAACAAGCTAGAAAGTAGCTGAAATCCCGATTCCGACTTGTGCCCAGTATTGCTGAACCACGCTTTTAATGCGTTAGGATACTGGCGAAACTGCTTCATTTGCGGATAATCCGGCATCATCTCCAACGTGGGCCAGTTGTCCTTGGTCGGAGTTCCTAAGACCTCCAAGATTTTGTTGACTTGGTTGCGCTGAAATGGAATCTGCTTCTTTTCCATTTTGACTTCTTCGCCCTTGAATATTGGTCGTAAGGCCAGCATTTCCGCAAAAATGCAGCCTATAGACCACATGTCGATTGCTGTCGTGTAGTGTCGAGCGCCTAGAAGCAGTTCTGGCGCACGGTACCACACAGTAACTACCACCTTGTCTCCATTATACAGGGGCTGAAATGGTCGACGAAATACCCGGGCTAGCCCCATATCCCCTACCTTCACCACCCCACTTGACGTAATCAGAATGTTTGCCGGCTTCAAATCCCGCTGCAAAATCAAGTTGGCGTGCAGGTATGCCACCCCGTTTATAAGCTGCCATAGTATCGACTTTATTACTGGCTCCGCCAATGGCTTACGTAGATGATGCGTGTGATGCTGCATTATAGACAACAAGTCGAACTCAGCATAGTCCATAACCATATGCATGGCATTGTCGTCCATTATCACCTCGCATAGCTCAACAATGTTCTCATGATGCAACTCCCGACATAGCCCTATCTCTCGACATGCCGATTGTGATATCCCGGTGGTTGGCCGTGACTCAATCTCTCGCTCTGGCTTGAACTTTTTGATTGCTAACTCTACTGCTGGCCCTTCCCGTGGCCGCGCCTTGTATACCCGTCCATATGTACCCGAACTGATAAACCCTATAATCTCGTATTTGCTCCGCACCCGCACCCGCTGCTTCTCCCGCTTCCGCTTGTAATTTTCCATAATACCTTTTTTTTTGTATCCTATTTTCAATACATTCAAATTATCTCTCTCATTCTTGTTTATACAACTGCATTATGCATTTTCACGTGATATAACTGCTTTATTTCTTTCAATCAAAAGAAAAAAAAAAGCTCACTTTCTTTTCCCATCCCCTTTCTCTTTTCTTTTGCCCTATAAAAAAAAAATTTTTTTTATATTAAAAAAAAGCCAATCAAGCATTTTAAGGTACCAAGAATGTCAACACCTTGTCGTCGTCGTCTCATGCGAGACTTTAAGAGGCTGCAAAAGGATCCGTCAGACGGAGTATCCGGAGCTCCCTGTTCAGACAACATAATGGTATGGAATGCAGTGATATTCGGACCAGCAGACACGCCATTTGAAGACGGGACTTTCAAATTATCACTTACTTTTGAAGAGTCCTATCCGAACAAACCGCCCAGTGTCCGTTTCATATCAAAGATGTTCCATCCTAACGTTTATAACAATGGGGAGCTTTGTTTGGATATCTTGCAGAACCGCTGGTCTCCCACTTATGATGTGGCGGCTATTTTGACCTCCATTCAAAGTTTGTTGCATGATCCTAACCCTAATAGCCCTGCTAATGCTGAGGCTGCGAACTTGTATCGGGAAAATCGCAAAGAATATATTCGGCGAGTTCGCGAAATCGTGGAGTCTTCTTGGAATTAAACTCGTATTTTTAGTGCTCTTTCCTGTCTTTTTATCTATTGTCAACATAACAAGTAGCTTCATCCATACTCTATAGCAACAAATAAACGTGTATTTCAAGTAATATAAAGAGATAAAAAAGGATCCTAGTTTATCCAATAGTCAGCTTCTCGCCCTCAATAACGTACTCAGGAATCTCCATGTTCAACGGAGCTGGTCCCTTGCGGATACGGCCAGACACGTCATAGTGGGATCCGTGGCATGGGCAGTACCAACCTCCATAGTCACCCGAATCCGTCGTCGGCACACATCCCAGATGCGTGCAAATACCAACCACCACAATCCACTCTGGAATCTGCACCCGAGCAGCATCCGTCTGGGGATCCGGCAACGCCTTGATGTCCACTCCATTGGCATCGTCAATCTCTTCCTGCGTACGGTGCTTCACAAACACTGGCTTACCACGCCACTTGATCGTCACCGTCTTGCCCACAGGAATAGAGCTCAAATCCACCTCCGTCTTGGCCATAGCCAGCACATCTGCTGATGCTGCCATGTTTGTCAAAAATCCATGTACCGACGACTGTGCTGCAGTTGTAAGCACTGCTCCCGACGCACCCAGCATAAAGTACGTGAATGCACGGCTGCTGTCTTCCGAACGCTCCTTGGTATAGTCAGCAAACGATGGGATTTTGTTGGTTCCTGGTCCCGCAGCGAATCCAGACATAAAACGCTGCTGCACGTATGGCACACTCATGGCTACTTTTTTTTTAGGAAAGAGTATTTCTTTTTTTTTTTTAGATTAGTACTGCAAAATTTAGACCATGGAGGAACAATGGACTTACTTGTAAACCGTGTTTGAGATTTGCCAGCTGATATGGCAGATGGTTTGGCATGATAGCTAGAGTGCTCACCTTTGTTAGAAGACGGTGCTACGCCAGCAGTGGTGGTAGCACGTGCTGCCAAACGAGACACATTGGTGGTGAATCTGGTAGTGCTGGCTGTTGCAGCAGCGATTTTACCCGCAACCGACATCTTTAATTTCCTCAATCGACGCTTTTCCTTATAAAAAAAATTTGTAAATTGGAAAAAGTGAGAAAAAAATTGGCTAGATATCAGAGATGTATCAAATAACGCGAAGATAAAGAAATCAAATCACGCAGAATGGATCAAGGAGAATATTCAAGCGGTTTCCTAAATCTCTTTGGTTTGGAATTGTCCTTTTTTACCTCTAAAAAAAAATAGCAGTGCAGGGAAAATGCTGTGTAGGGCACGCTTGTTGAGTAGAACCAGCAGAGCGTTTCGAGGGTTTGCAACCAAGACAGCTTCTCATGACCAGCTTTATGTAACCCAGCCTATCTTTTACGTTAACGCCAAACCACATATTGGGCACTTTTACACAGTCGTGCTAGCAGATACGATCAAGCGGTTTGGCGAGCTAAAAGGCAAAGAAACACGGCTGTCAGCAGGCACTGACGAACACGGGATGAAGATCCAGCAGGCAGCAATGCGTGCACGAAAAGATCCTTTGGAGTTTTGTACCGAAAATTCCGATCAGTTTCGAGCTTTGATGAAAGCAGCCAATGCCAGCATTACTGATTTCACCCGCACAACTAGCCCTGGGCACCGTGAAAAAGTGATTTATTTGTGGAAGCGGCTAGTCGACAATGGGCTAATTTACAAAGGCTCGCATGCCGGATGGTACGCAGTGTCAGATGAGGCCTTCTACACAAGCGGCCAAGTGGAGGAGCGTCAAGACTCGAGTGGGAACCGTATAATGGTGGCGAAGGAATCGGGGCAGCCAGTTGAGTGGATAGAGGAAGAAAATTATATGTTTCGGTTGTCAGGATTCCGCGAAAAGCTAATTGAGTGGGTTTCAGGAGACGTCATCTACCCAGAAGCCCGCAGGAACGAGGTTTTAGCGTGGCTACGAGCAGGCCTGGAGGACTTGTCGGTATCAAGGCCGTCGAAGCGGCAGCGCTGGGGAATTCGCGTGCCAGACGACCCTGACCACACGATATATGTGTGGGTGGACGCATTAGCCAACTACTTGCGTGACGACAAGTTCTTCCCGCCCGATATGCAGGTAGTAGGCAAAGACATTCTGCGCTTTCATGCGGTTTACTGGCCAGCAATGCTGCTAGCTGCAAAGTTGCCATTGCCACGCCGCATCCTGGCGCATGCGCACTGGACCATGGGCGCTCAAAAGATGTCCAAGAGCCGCGGCAATGTTGTTGATCCTTTTGCTGCTATCGGCCATTTTGGTGCTGACGCGATGCGCTACTATGTTATTCGCAACGGCGGTATTGCCGATGACCGCGATTTTTCTCTGGACGAAGTGCTTGTGCGTTACCGCAAGGATCTGGGTGGCCAGCTGGGAAATCTGGCTGCTCGCTGTCTGTCGCCGAATATGGGCGTCAATCTGAATTGCTTTGCTGCTATTGGCGAGGCCCAGAGTCGCAATGCCGATAATTCTGCCGATGTCGAGCTACGCGAAACTCTGATTAATCTTCCGGCGCATATAAGCAAACTATATGAGGTGGGCGAATTTGGACGCGGCATGGTGCATATCTTTGATGCTTTGGCGCTGGCCAACCGCTATATCACTCAAACTGAGCCCTGGCATCTGGCCAAGCTGCCTGATGCGAAGGATCGGTTGCAAACCGTGCTGTTTTATGTTTTGGAATCAGTACGACTGTCTGCGCTTATGCTTCAACCCGTTATGCCTCAAAAATCATCAACTTTGTTAGACCATCTTGCTATCGCTGCGTCTGAACGCAGCTGGGACGATGTACAGTTTGGTAAGGGCTGGCCCAACACTGGCGCTGAGCGCCGTTCGCTGGATGGTGTTGCCAAACTTTTCCCCAAGATTTATAGCTCGGATCTGATCTGATCGAGTCTTTTGCTTTTTTGAAAGCCTTATAAAGTTTTTTTTTTTTTTTTGTTCTTTTAAGTCCAATTTATATATTCTTTTGCCAATTTGTAGAGACTTTGAACATGATTAATATTCGGCAAGCTGAAGCCCGGGACGTGGTTGAAATGCAAACATGCAATTTGACAAATCTGCCAGAAAACTACCAGCTCAAATATTATTTGTATCACATAGCCAGCTGGCCCGAGCTTTCTTTTGTTGCTGAAAATGAGCAAAAGCGGGTGGTTGGCTACGTGCTAGCCAAGATGGACGACGACGGACCGCCTGACATGGAGCCTGAAAACGGACACATAACATCTCTATCGGTTTTGCGTAGCTATCGTCGATTGGGTCTAGCAGAACGTCTGATGAACCAGGCCCAACGGGCTATGGTTGAAGTGTTCAATGCCAAGTTTGTTTCTTTGCATGTTCGGGTCACTAATAAGGCGGCATTTTCACTTTACAAGAACACGCTAAAGTTCGATATCGAGCATACAGAAGCCAAGTACTATGCCGATGGCGAAGATGCGTATGCGATGAAGAAGAATATCAAAGAACTCTATCCGTTAGAGATGGACTCGCTAGATTTCTAAATCCCTTAATTAGCAGTATCACTTTATAGTATCTGACGTCAGAGGACCATTTCCTCTTTCTTTCCTCATTTATTTTTCTCTAAATACATTATGGTACAAGGCATTACGACTGTTGCAAATACGATTGGGAATACTCCGCTGGTCAGTCTTTTGGGCGTGGATGGGGTGGGAGGTCGCAATTCAGCTGAAATTCTGGGCAAGCTTGAGTTTATGAATCCCGGCGGGTCGATAAAGGATCGGGTAGCCAAGTATATTTCACGTCAGCTAGCAGCAAAAGGCATAGCATCCGATACGCTTCTGATAGTTGCAGGTCCTGGAAACCTGGCTATCAGTCTAGCAATGCTTGGACGCAGGCTTCTATGCTTGATTCCTGAACGTACTTCAACAGACCGCATCTACCTGCTTAAGGCAATGGGGGTCACAGATATTGTCCGTACTTTGGATGGTGCGTTGCCTGGATCGCCAGAGCATCCGGCAGAAATCGCCAAAAGAATAACTCGACAGCATCCCGCTGGTATCTACGTTGACGAAGAAAGTGGCGAATGGGATTTGCAAGCATGTTATGAGGAGCTGGCTAGCGAGATACTTGAGCAAACCGACGGTAAGCTAGATGCACTGGTTTTAGGAGTTGATACAGGCAATGCGGCAACGCATCTGTCGCAAGCGCTCAAGACCAAGCTTCCTTCAGTGCAGGTTGTCGGCGTGGAGCCTAGCAACTCGGCAATCAATGGTGATGGCACTAAGAACCCGCTAGCACATCGCTGGCTCTGCGAAGATATTGGACGTGCGTACCCGCCTCGAGCATTAGCGCCAAATTCCATTGATATGTGGATCCAAGTGAGCGACCAAATCGCTTACTCGATGGCCCGGCGACTGATCCGTGCAGGTGTCTTCGCAGGGCCATCGGCAGGCGCAGCCGTGGCTGCAGCACAAATGTACGCAAGGACGTCTCTCCACATCCAGCCCGACACACGTATAGCTGTGATTCTAAGCGACTCTGCACGCAACTATACAACAACACTGCTTTCTGACGAATGGATGCTTGGCCATGACCTGATGGACACGCCAATGCTAGACGACCTACAACACAAGCAGCTTGAACAGTATCGTGCCGCATCTATCGAGGACTTGCAGCTCCCAGCAGCCATTACTGTATCTGAGACTGATTCAATGCAGGCTGCAATTACTTTGATGGCTGAGCATGATTTTTCGCAAGTGCCGGTTACCGGACCCAACCGCCGGCTTATTGGGTACTTGACGTTGGCAGCAGCACAGACTCTGGTAGACAATGGGACTGCAGAGCCTGCTCAGCCCGTAGGAAAGTTTATGTTGCGGTTTGATTCTCGGCCTACTCGTGGTGACCATGGTTCAAGTATTCGCAAGCAATATTGGCTTATAACTCCTGAAACTCCTTTGAGCGAGCTTTCTAAGTTTTTTGAGATCCATAGCGTTGCCTTTGTTACCGATCCATCTCGCAAGTTCTGTCTGGGCATTGCTACCAAGCAAGATCTTATCACCTTTTTAGCCCGCCGCAATACTCATCAATTTTAAAATCCAAATTCCTAATTATCGATAAAAAAACTAATAAGCTCCGATTGGCTTCTTCACTTGATCACCCCGAAGAAAGCTTTGGAGAAAATCTTTTGGTGTGGATTTTCATAAATGCTTTTGGCAATATCAAGAATATGTCGCATGTGCATTAAGAGTACAAAGCTTCCTTTAGATGTGCAAGATAAACTTTCTAGGAAAGCACCGGGAAAAGAACATGTGTCTGGCGACAATGAATTATTTGGCATTTGAAACTCACCTTTAATCAAAAATTCAGTGGATATAAAATACCACTGGTATTTTTCCAGTTGGGGGAACGGATTGTGCACCGATTCAATAAAAAGGCAGTTTAATATTTCTCAACAATTTTTTTCCTATATTCAGAAAGTGCTGCAAAAGTTCCGTCCTGCAGTTTTTTTTTTCATTTCACTTCTTTTCGTTTGATACCAAGAATTTATATACTTTTGTGTCATTTTTGGATATCGCAATTCTTTGGAGTACCAAAAGCACTGCACAAGAGGGAGGAGGGGAAAACGAAGCAATTCTATCAGCCATACTTTTCCCACATTAATACTTCTTTTTTTGCCAGCAGCTTGGCAAGTAATCAACGTAGCAATCTATATCCCTTTTTGGCCCTTTTTGTTCATTGTTCTCGGAGGGTTTAAAATAAGCTTGACATATAAACGAGAGAAATTGGTTCTAAAAAGGCGATGAGCTGGATCGACAAGCTAAATACGGCAGTGGCGCGTACGGTGGTGGGGCGGTGGTTCAGACTCGAGGGTTCAGGAGCCCGGGTTGAACGGGCAGGGTCCAAGTTCAGCGTTGAGCTACGTGCGGGGATTACGATTTTTGTTGCTATGGCATATATTATTTCGACAAATGCTTTGATTCTCACGGATTCCGGCGGCACTTGCGACTGCGATCGAGAAGAGTTTGGAGCCACATGCGAGAATGACCCGGCATATACGTCGTGTTTGCAAGTGATGAAGTTGGATATGATCACGGCAACTTGTGCTATTGCATGTATGGCATGTGTGCTGATGGGTCTGTTGGCCAACCTGCCAATTGCTTTGGCACCGGGAATGGGCCTTAACGCCTACTTTGCCTACACAGTGGTTGGGTACCATGGAACAGGGAAAATCTCCTATGAAAACGCACTGGCTGCGGTGTGCATTGAGGGAATTATCTTCTTTGTGCTTTCCGTGCTGGGAATTCGGCAATGGTTTGCCCGTCTGATTCCAGCCAGCTTGAAAACGGCAACTGGTACAGGCATTGGAATATATCTGGCATTTATCGGGCTACAGTCTTCGGCAGGGATTGGTCTAATCACAGCAAGTCCTTCCACACTGGTCGAGCTAGGTGGGTGTCCACCTGAATACCGCGACGAGAACAATGTGTGCATGAGCCATCATATGGAAGGCGGCCCTACCTGGCTGGGCGTAATGGGTCTGGTCCTCATCGGCACAATGCTCCTATACCGGCTCAAAGGCGCCATCCTAATTGGCATTCTAATCGTCGCCATTATCTCGTGGCCGCGACCTACTTCCGTCACCTATTTCCCCTACACACAAGCAGGCAACGAATCCTTTGACTTTTTCAAAAAAGTTGTTACATTCCACCCAATCAAGAACACGCTGGCCAAGTTCCATTGGGACGTGTCATCTGGCGAGTTCTGGATAGCACTGATCACATTTCTGTATGTGGATATTTTGGACTGCACGGGGACCATGTTTTCTATGGCCAAATTTGGCGGCTACATGAACGAACGAACGCAGGATTTTGAAGGCTCGTCGTTGGCATTTTTAGTCGACTCTGTGTCTATCACAATTGGCTCCGTATTTGGGTCTTCGCCTGTCACAGCCTTTATCGAATCTGGCGCTGGAATTGCCGAGGGTGGACGTACCGGCATTACCACAATAGTCACTGGCATCATGTTCTTTATTGCGCTGTTTTTTGCTCCGATTTTCGCATCGTTCCCGCCCTGGGCCACAGGTCCCGCCCTCATTATCGTTGGCTCTATGATGATGCAAAATGTCACTCAGATCAACTGGCGCTATATTGGAGATGCGCTGCCAGCGTTTATCACCATCATCATGATCCCCTTCGGCTACTCAATTGGGTATGGTCTGATTTCCGGTATTGGGTCATTTATTGCCATCAATTCGTTCACCTTTATCGTATTCAAGCTCTCTCGTGGCCGCGTCAAGCCGCCAAACTTTGATGAGCGTGATGACTGGGTCGGATTCATCACCAAAGGCGGCATCAAGGATAACATTCCTGGATGGATGAAATGGGTTGCTGGCAAACGGCACAAGTCGCTCGACACTGAAAATCTCGACGCTTCTTCATCTGTAGTAAGCAAACACACCGATACTGAACTCAAACAAATCACAGTCGATTCACACAAAGAATAGACAGAGTGTTTTTTTAAAATATATTCTTCTAATCAACATTTTTTAAAGACAGAAAAAACAAAGTTTCCTCTTTGCTTCATTATAACTCGAAATAAAAAACAAGCTAAAATGTCTTAGTTGGCCTCAACTGGGGCCGGGGCACGAGTGTAGATGAGCTGCGAGTTGTGGGCCGAAACCAGACGGATTGATCCACGAGCCTCAAGCTCACGCAGGGCACGACGAGCCAAAGAGCCATTGATGCGCATACGGTCGACAAGCACCGAAGGCGTAATCAGCTTGTATGTGGGAACTTCCTTCTCCAGCTTGGCAAGAGTCTCGGCAGTGAAGTACACGGCGTTGTTGGCCTTGTCCTGTACCTTGCTCTTGGACCACTTCTTCTTAGTCTTTCCTGCGGATGCCTTTCCTGCCTACAAAGTACCAAAATTTTTTTTAGCTGAATATGCTTTGAAGTTGCTTTTCTTTAAAGCGTCAACATAAGGCTTCTTATTTCGAGAGCGAAAAGTAAAAGTGGACTGAATCGAAATGCACATTGTCAATTGAATTGCATTCGCAAGGGAGAGAATTATGAACAGCACAAAAAATAAATGATTGTGAATCCATTCCATGCTGTTTAGCCCCCTCTCCTTACTTGCTCGAATCCTTCTTTTATTTGCGCCCCCGTTCTTCTCTACGAATAATCGCGATGGATGCGTACCATTTTTCAGTTAATAAAAATCAAGTATACTTGACGATATAGAAAAGAGGTAGATTCAATTCCGGCTCAAACTCGCTTTCAACTCTTGAGCACAAAAAAAAATCAGAGGAAAAATGACTCGGTTCAGCAGTTCTGCTTGATCTAATCAACCAAAAATTCCACTTTAAAAATTTGTAGGTTTAGCAACTTTTTTTTTTTTCTTTTGCAGTTTGTAAAGCTTGAAATATATAAAAAGATGAAGGATACTGGGGTTACGTCTCAGCTCAATACTATGGGCGGAGCCAATACGTACCGGTTCAAGTCATTTAAACAGCGTGCAGACGAAATAGAGATCAATGTGTCGCGCCGGATTATTCGCGACTTTGACGAACCTGAAGAACACGGGTCGTACTTTGCCGAGGGCGTAAGGAAATGGAACGAACTCAATTGCACAAAAGACTACACAGAGTTTCTCCGCCGAGTTACAAAGTACCAGCAGAGTTTGGCCCAGGTTCTGTATCACAAAGATGAGATTGTTGAGATACTTGAAGACTATATGTCGATGGATCATGAATTGGTTGTCGAGGCTATTTTAGAGTAAGTTCACAAAGACAGCAACTTTTTGCATGCTAAGGCTTAAAGGTAGATTACTAAAAGATGGGCTGAATTCTATAGCTTGGTAACCCTATTGGCACGCGATCTGCAAGACGAGGTTTTGCCATACTATGAGAGACTGGTGCAGCGGATTACTCCCTTGATCCGATCCGACAGCGTGGAAATAGTCGAGGCAGCATGCAACGCACTTGCGTATTTGTTCAAATATCTGGCACGCAGCCTTGTACAGGACCTACGACCTACATTCAATCTTCTATCGCCGATGCTGGGGATTGAGCGTCAAAAGGCCAATGTGCGGCGATTCACAGCCGAATCCATGGCCTTTTTGATCCGCAAACTGCGAGGCACAGCGCTACAGCAATTTGTCGAGCACACCGTGCATGCCATGCTCGAATGCCCTGCCAATCGTCTGGCAGACTTCCGCGATGGTCTGGCGCTGCTGTACTTTGAGTGCATGCGTAATGTCGAGACACGGCTGCATTCACGGGCCTCAGCGATATATATGGCTTTGCTTCATGAGCTGTACAAGGAAGAATTTGTTGCAGCCAGATTGGACAGCAACGACGTCTATGTGTTGGTGGCCTCGGTAACCAAGCTATGCTTACATTATACACGGCGTGAGTCGGCACAGCAACTATGGGCGGTGCTATTCGAGGAGTATGATGCACAAGCCCGTGCAGTTGAAAACAAAACTGCTGCTAGAATCCAGCCTATGGCCGCATTGCTGGGTCTGCTTACCCTAGCTACCATTGTGCGCAAGGGAAGCCGAGTTGAATCATACAAGCCGCTATTCCAGCGGTGTAAAACTGCCTTTTCTATTGCGCACTCGCTATCAACAGATACAGAAACTCTTCAGTCAACAGATAATATGGATGCGCTGGCACTGATGGCAAACGAGCGTATAAAATGGCTTGTGGGATTACTGATGCAATGTGACGTAACTGATATGGTATCCACCGGTAAGGTGCTGCTAGACTTAGCAGTTTCTAACGAGTCTCTGTCAACGGTGCTGTCACTGGCACTGACACTCGCGCGCCTGGAGTGGGCGCAATGGAACCAGGTCCTGCTTCCTTATCTGATCCGTTTAACCGTCAGTCATTGGGAGTCAGATCAAGATGAACTGCTGTTGTTTTGGACTCAACTATTTCAAAACAATTTATTCAAGCATCAAGCAGGATCAATATCATCGGCAGTCACTTCGCGCGGCCAAGTGATTTTTCCAAACAAGCCAGCAACGGCCGAGCAGCCGAGCACCAGCATTCCGCATGTGCTGATTGACAGTCTGATTGCGCCAGTTGATTGGGAAACAGTTGCCAGCCAGCAGCACGCCATTCCTACAGGCGAGCGCGACGAGTTTACTGGATTCGACGATATGGATCAGGATGATGATCATGCAGACAGCAGCATGCTTGGAGCTACCGATACTAGCTCAACACTGGATGTGCTTGCTACAAAGTCAGCACTTTTGAGCGTTCTTGCACATGTGGCTGTTGATCCTACCGTGCTTTTAGACGGTCTCTCTGCATTTGTTACTCAGCTTGTTGATGCGGTTGTCCAGAATACTGCGCAAATAGCCCAAGGCAGCGAGTTTTTGCAAGCAGCGGCTGTATACAATAACACATCTGACAATAGCGACATTTGGGACGATGATGCAAGCAGAGCACTAGGGCTATTTGCTTTTCGAGAAAGCCGCATGTACTGGGGCAGTTACCATCAGCTATTTCCGATGGTGGGTCTACTAGGACGGGCTCTGAAGCTTATGGCAGATACTGCCCTCCATGCGCCGCCCTCACTGGCTGCCAGCAAGCTTATAGATGTGTGGTGTTTGACATTGGACCAGATCCTGCCTACTCACGCATCCAACTCGCTATTGATGGTCGGCATGTACAAGATCGCCGATGCATTGAAGTTTGCTAGCTCAACCCAGCGCAGCGGTGACGATATCCAGCCTGAAACCAAGCTTAAACTTGAAGCTGCGCTATCCCTGCAACAGCTAGAGCTTATTATGCCACTGGTGGAAAGTAACCTTTCAAGCATGCAATTATCACTGCGGCTTCATACGCTCCAGCTTTTGTCGTCATTTGAGCAGCCAACTATGTCAGGCTCAAAAAAGACCGAAGAAACGTGTCCGGTGGTACAAATGGGCATTGAACTTGAATCAACAGCAAGCGATTTAGACTCGTACAAGAACCGACTGAATTATCTGCGGCAAATGGCCGTGATAGCTTCGAATGGCCGGGTGCCAGAAATCTACCGACGCATTTTCCCGTCTCTAGCCGCTGCGCAGTACTCGCTAAACTTTAGCTATATCTGGCCTGAAGTTACCAAGCAACTGGGCTTGCTAGCAGGTGCTGATCAGGAGCTATTTTGGAACATTGCTTGGTCGTTTGTTCAGCGGTTTGGCGATGAACGGCAGCTGATTGAAACCGGCCCAACACCCGAAGCCAAAAAATGGCTCAACAACTGCATGGAATCGTGGATAGCCGAGACAGAATATCTGTCGCCGTCTAAGATCGATGGTCATGCCATTGAATGTCCTAATTTTGCTCGAGTCAGCCGTGTTTATGATGCTGAGGCTGAGCGTCTAGCCGACAAGGATAAGCAGCATTTGCAGCAGTTGGCAGCGATGGCCAGCTGTCCAGACACGACTCGTATTGACTATACCAATGTGCAGAAGCAGCTAATGACCATGCTCGCTGAAGTAGGCGCAGCAGCAGCCGAAGGCCACTCGAAGCCCGTAGTGCTGGCGTTTTTGGCATTTATTCGCTACAGATTTGGCTGGACTGCGTCATTTTTCAACAAACATGCCGGTACAGAGTTAGGGCTTGATGTGGATAGTACCGGAATCTTTGCCCTAGAGCACAGCGGACTGCTAACAGAGCGCAACCGTCGTGTGGATGAACAACAGTGCATTTTATGGCTCAGACTTTTGGCAAAGTTCCGCAATCCACAGCAGCTTCACAGATCGCCGGTTCTGTATAGTCTGTTTTTGCGCATGCTGACGCGGGGAGACAACGAGCTACAGCGTCATGCTCTGGAATGCGTGCTGGCCTGGCGCCAATCTAGCATCAACCCATATGCCGATAATTTGCGCAGTTTAGTAGATGAGAAGCGCTTTCATGATGAGCTCAAGACTTTTGATCTGGCGGTCAATGGTGAATCCATCAATATTGTCCATCGCGAGCAGCTTGTGCCCATTGTGCTGCGCATTCTCCATGGCCAGATGATGGTTCGCAACGGGAAGTCTTCGCGCAAAGACGGCATGCGCATTCGTCGCGCTGTCATCCTCAATGCCATGGTAGGCATCACCCAGGATGAGCTGAGGTTCTTTGTGGGCATTGGCCTGGAGACTTTCCGCGAAACCATTGCTCGTGCTACTCCCCGTGAGCTTATTGTCAATACTGAGTCAAGCGAGGTATTTTCGCTAACATACAATGTTGCTGCTGCTAGTAGCACCGACAAGACAGACTCAATGGACGTGGATGGAATTGCTGAGAATGCTAGCGATACCATTTCTGAGTATGTTGCTGCAGGCGCAGAGATGGATAGTATATCTTCCAAGGCTCAAGTATCGTTCCTCCATCTACTTTCTGAGCTGATACGGAACCTGGGCATCAAGGCTACGCCAGTATTTCACGAGTCACTTGCTGTCTTACTGAGCTCAATTGCCTGGGCACAAAGACAACTTGACATTGCCAATGACGAGCTAGGCGATATGCTGGTTGCCGAGCAGACTGATACTGCAGAGCAGTCAGCTTCAGATAATGACGAATCGGATACAGAAAGCGTAGCGTCTGACGATGAAGATACTGCAAAAGAAAAGATAGCTACTGATGGCAGCAAACCTGGACAGTCAGTTCGGGAAGAACTTGAGCATCGTAAATCTATTGCACGCGAGATTCGTCAGCTGGCGATAAAGTGCCTGACCCGCATGTTTATGCTGATGCCACCCGACTTTAGCTTCACTCCATACATGCAGTGTATCTATGAAGTGGCCGTAGACCCACGCATCGACAACCTAGCAACTGAAAACTCACAAAACAGCTCTGCTTTGCTGCTGTTGCTAAAGTCATGGACTCTGTTGCCCAAGTACTTTTCGTATTTGATAGAGTACAACCCGTTGACGTTTCCAATGCTGCTGGATATTTTGGTTGCGCCCAAGGTCCAGCCAGCTGTTGTTACGCTGGTGCTGAACGTATTGCAAGTGCTTTTGGAATATGACTGCGATGTTGCTGTCAAAAAACATGAAATGTCACTTGAGCACGCTGAACAATGTGGCCAGCTAGTCAAAAATACTATTCAGCACCATGTATCACGCATCTTGTCTCATATGCGGGTGTGCTTTGCCAATGCTAACCTGCAAGCTGCTACATCGCAGTCTATTTCCGGTGGAAGCGGCAATTTGATAATGCATCAGATTCATATTTTGTCTCGAGTGGCAGAATACGCGACCGAAGAGACGCATGATGCCAAGGCGCTGCTGGATCTGCTATTGCCGGCATTAAAACGGCCCAACAGCGTGGTGCCAGTACGGGCTAAGGGTGATGTACTAAACATTATGCTGCGGTTTATCCCTCTAGTCCTCAATCCTAAGGTATCAGATATTCCTCGCAGCGAACAGCAACATTTGTTGGTTGGCTATCTAAATGTGATATCCAGCAGCTTTGGTCGTTTGCGTTTAGATTCGGCTCGCAAGACGCTGACGCATATTATGACACAAATGGCGCGGATTGATCGTGAGCTGCGCGAAATAACCACCACACAACTAACATCCTTGGAGAATGCGGCATGGATTATCGAGGAGATCAATGCATATTCGACAAGTCGACTTAATGAGCCTGACCATGATCGTCGGTTGGCAGCTTACGAGAAACTTAATGAGAAGCTATGGAGCAAACCTGAGCTGCTCGATGCTTATGCATGGACGCCGCTGTTGCATAACTTGGTATTTTATGCACAGGAACAAGAGGAGCTAGCTACCCGCTCCAACGCTGCATTTGGACTGGCTCGCTTTGTTTCACGTACTGCTCAGGCATTCGCTGCAGATGCGCAGTCCGACGAGGCCCAGACGATGAGTCGCAACATGAAGTCCATTCTGCTTCCCTCTATTAAACACATGCTGGCATCCAAGCATGAGGTTGTGCAAATCGAGTTTCTAAATGTGCTGCGTAAGGCTGTTCGAGAGTGTGGACAGTACTTTGAGCAACTTCAAGACTTGATGGTGCTGGATACCAAGGATGAAGAGGCCAACTTCTTCTACAACATCTTGCATATTCAGACTCATCGTCGGACACGAGCCATGCGTCGATTCCGTGAATCAATTTTGGCCAATGTCCAGGATCATCATCAGTCCACTACCGATACCAATTCAATGGAAGTTGATAGTAGCGAGAGCGATGTTGAGTCGGATGAGGAAGTGAAGGCGCTAAAGCCACGCAAAAAGATAAGGTCCACAGTCAAGGCCATCCAGCCGCTAGTGTTCAATAGCGAGCAGGCTGCGCCGATTTCGCCAGTCAATATCCGTGCGATAATAATGCCGCTTCTAGAGAATTGGGCTCTGGCAGAGGGTGCACAGCTGAACCATGATCTGTCAAATGAGGCTATTCAAACCATCGGGGTTTTGGCTGCCGTGCTGCCATGGTCGCAATACAATGCCACGCTTCACAAATATATGGCAATGGCCAAAAAGACTCCCTCTCTAGAAAAGCGTTTGTTGCGTCTAATCATGGGGATGCTGGACCACTTCCATTTCGATCTACGGCATGTCAAAGTAGACGGCTTGGGTCGCTTGCTGGCTGACGATGCCGCAGTGCCTAGTGGCAAAGATATTGCCATAGCAAGTACCAGCAACGATGAAGGCGAAGAAGAAGAGGCTGATGCCGAGGTGGTGTCAGAGCAATCGCTGCGTGATGAGCGGATTCATAAAGTGGTGGTGACCTTTTTGATGCCAGAGCTGAAGAAGATGGTTGCGGAAACTGACGAAGAGAAGCTGATGCTGCGTGCTCCGGTGGCTATGGCCATAGTGCGCATTTTGACCGCGTTGCCTGTAAGCACAATGAATGCTCAGCTGCCAGGCGTACTGACCACTATTTGTAACATGCTACGTGCAAAGGCCCAATCTGCACGTAATGCTACTCGAGAGACTTTGGTGCGCATTTTGAAGTTTTTGGGCCCGCAGTACTTTGGCTTCTTGGTCAAAGAACTACGAGCCAGCTTGTACCATGGCGCGCAGAAGCATATTTTGAGCTACACCATCTATGCCTTGCTTAGAGAGATCATTGATTCGCTGAACGTTGGCGATCTGGACTATACTCTGGAGCCGGTGATTGAGATTCTTATTCAAGATATATTTGGACAGACGGGTGATGATAAGGACTCTGAAGATTGGATAACCAAGATTCGTGAGGCTAAAGTTCATCATGGCCCCGATTGCTTTGAGATGCTTGCTTCGGTCACTCCCTTCGACAATATCCGTCTGATGCTGGTACCGCTGCGCGATATCTTGCGTGAAACCGACACGCCCAAACGCACCAAGGTGGTCGACAACGTGTTGCGCAGAATAAGCATCGGTATAAGCCACAATCAAGCGTATGATACCAAGTCAGTGCTGATATTCTGCCACAATATCATCAACCAATATCTAGCAATGTCTACCAAAAGCGCCAAAGATACTCAGAAGATCAAAGAGGAGGCGGAGCAGCTCAAGCGACTGCGGTTTGCCAGTAGCGAGGACTATGTGACAGTGCATGTGCGGCGTTCTGATATGGCACCCAAGCGGGATTATCTGCAGGCTAATGCCCATCGGTTTGTGCAATTTGGCTTGGAGATTTTGTACCATGGGCTCAAGCGTGAGCGGTTCGACACTAAGAGCGCCGAAGTGCTAGGTATGCTTGATCCATTTGTCGATCTTACTGGCGATGGCCTGTATTCGCGCTATAACTCAATCATATCTCTTTGCTGCAAGATATGGGCTATCATGGTGCGCTTGCCATTGCCATCGATACCTAATGGTATTCCGGTAGTTATCAGACGCTTGTTTGCTATCTTCCACCAGGCTGCCAGCACCAATTCCGACATGATCCAAAACTGCTTCAAGCTGCTGGCATCACTGTTGCGCTCCAAACATGCCGAGAAAATGATGGCAGACTATGAGCCAGAAGAGCTTGACATGTCTGAAGTGCCCAAAGACGAGGAAGCAAGCACTAAAAAGTCTAAAAAGTCTAAAAAGGGCAAGCCAGTTGCAGCACGTATTTCAGCAGACTGCATGAAAAATTCTCTGATTAGCGAGGAACAGCTGCGTGATCTGATTGACTTTATCCGTCCAGATATTGAAGAGACCGAGCGCCAGTCCACGGCGTTTAGCTTGATTCGCGCCATACTTACGCGGCGAATGATTGTTGACAGCCTGTATAAACTACTAGATACCATCCGCGAGTTGATGATTTCGGCTCAAGATGCCAAAATGCGTGAACTGTGTCGACTGACGTGGTTCCAGTTCTTGATGGATTATCCACTTGGTGAGCGGCGGTTAGCCAACGCGATGAGCTTTATCGTGCAAAATGCTTCAGGATTTGTGTTTGAGAGCGGTAGAGTCAGTGCTTTGGAAGTCATGGGCGTTATCATTAATCGTTTTGCTGACGAGCTTCTCTTGCCCAATGCCGCTGAACCATTCTTTTTGGGCTTAGTGCTGATCATTGCTAAAGACGAGAGTTCCCAGTGTCGCGAAATGGCTATGTATCTGCTGCCAATTCTGATTGCACGCTTTGATCAGCCACGGCTTGCTCGAGCATGGCTACTGCTGGACCAGTGGGCTGCTGGCATTACGAGCAGCGCTGAACCCATTAGCGAGTCTGAAGATAAGAAGATTGCTGAGCTGAAGGTTGCTCGTGCCAAGCAGCGTGAGCTGGGCCGGGCAGCGCTTCAATGTTATGGCATCATTGTTGAGCCGCTTGGAGATAGGTTTGCCAAGCGCGTACCAGCATTTCTAAGTGTGGTTGATTCGGCATTGACTGTGTCGCTGAAGACGTGGAAGCAGGCGGAGATGCGACTTAATCATCAAAGCATTGGGGGTATCGAGAATGCTGGCGATTTGGAATCTATCGCTGCAGACTTGCACAGCGGCAGCGATCCACATAATGAAGCTTTAATGTACTGGGAAACGGCATATTTGGCACTTAATGCGTATGGACGGCTTACCAAATCTCTGCCTCAGTATGCTGTGGGCAACACAGGACAGTCGCGAATTTGGCTACTAGCTGCCAAGCATTTGAATCACCCACATGCATGGGTGCGTTTGTCAGCAGCACGACTTATTGGTGCCTATGTTGGCATGGCTGATCCATCATGGATGCTTGAGGCTGAGAAGAGCTGGAAGCAGCAAGACAATATATCGGATTGGGAAGTGCCTGACTACCAGGGTGTGTCCAAATATGTACTATTATCTGTACAAATGCTAAAGCAGATTGCGCAGGGTTCAGTCATTCAGCTGAATAGTCGCTTTTTGTCTGCAGAACTTGGAAACCAGGCAGTAAAGAACCTTTATTTTATTGCACGGTGTTTCTTGACTGCCGTGCCACAACAGCAAGATGAAATTCCTGAATCCGCCGAGCAGCAGCAGGACGATGCCAGTAGCAGTGACTCAGCAAGCGATAGTGATGAGGATGATAACCAGACAAGTTCTGGTGCTGATCTTTCTATAGAGCGCAGTCTGTCATGGCTGATCAACCGCATTGGTAGTCTGGCGCGGACTGAGCTCATTCGTGGTCGGGGTTCAACAGAAAAGCGCTCATACTGTTTCAAATGGTTTGCGGCGGTAATTTCGCTCGTACCACCTTCGCTACTTACCAATTCAGCCTACATAATGCCAATAATTTCTCCGCTGTATCGCACGACCCAAGATAGCCAGCTTCCTGCTAACCCCATCACTCTGCCTGACGGCACTGTTAAAACACCAACTGAGCAGCTAGATGGAATCAAAGCGTTGGCCAATGAGGTTATTCGTCTGCTGCAGGACCGTATGGGTGTAACTGCCTTCTCAGCAGTACTGATCAAGGTCCAAAAGCACGTCAACCAGGTGCGTGATCAAAGAAGGGAGCAGCGCAAGCAACTAGCAGTTATTGATCCTGAACTGCATTCGAAAAAGAAGCTGCGCAAGCATGAATCTGCTAGACGGAAGCGCCAGGAGCGGCTGAGCGAAAAGGCACGTAAGAAGGTTCGCATTGTAGTGCGTCGTGCGTATAACACCGATAATAGTGCCAATTAGTTTCTATATCCACATTTTTGGTTGTTAATGTTGTGGCGTTCCATTTACATGTGTGAAATGCAAACATATCAAATAGATTTCTTGAGAAAAAACAGCCACATAGAAATTGTTAATAGGGTATTTTTACGCCACCAGAGTATATAGAACAATTATCTAATGGCTTAGGGACACATGCAAATAAAAAAGGCGTAGAGAGCTCACTATTGCCACTAGGGATTTTTTTTAGCCGTACTTGGTATGCTCAACATGGCAATGTGTAAAAGGTGTGTGGCAAACACCATTCATTATATCTACTGCTCTGGAAAAGAGTGGTGTTGCGAAACATGTGTACTGCTTCAAAATCCCAGTTCTTTTCCTTCACATATTTTTAGCATTAGGGATAGCATAGTTTCTACATTAAAGCAGCCAATATGACTACCATGCAGCAGCAAGCACACCGACAGGCGCAAAAGGATCCTCAAGGGTTCTGGCTGAAACACGCGCTAGAGCTAGTGAGCTGGGATCGGAAGCCAACCAAGGCAATGAACAGTCCAGGAAAAGACAAACTTCACAAGACGCTGTGGTTTCCTGACGGCAAAATGAACGTATGCTACAATGCTGTTGATAGACATATTGCTGAACGAGGCAATCAGATAGCACTAATCTACGACTCGCCAGTAACCGACACAGTTAGAAAATTTACATATATTGAGCTGCTTCGCGAAGTGAAAAACGTCGCCAGTATGCTGCGTCACCATGGAGTACAGCGTGGAGACACTGTGTTGCTGTACATGGCAATGGTTCCGCAAACACTGTTTGCCATGCTGGCTTGCGCACGCATTGGTGCTGTGCATTCGGTGGTATTTGGCGGATTTGCACCTGCTGAACTAGCAAAGCGTATCCAAGACTGTCAGCCCAAAGTAGTAATGAGCAATACGTGTGGGCTAGAAAGCAAGAGTAAAATTGTTGCTTATAAACCGCTACTTGATGAGGCATATGAGCTAGCGCAGTATCGTCCGCCGTCCACAATTATCTTACAGCGTGAGCAGCTTCGTGTGCCATTGGATGTGAACAAGAATGAGTATTACTGGGATACCGAGCTTGTTAAGTCTGCTTCTGATGCTGATTCGATTGCATGCGAGATGGTTGATGCCAACCATCCGCTGTATATGCTGTATACGAGTGGCACGACGGGTATGCCTAAAGGAATTGTACGGCCCTCTGGCCCGCATGCAGTTGCTCTGCTCTATGCTCAGCGCTATATGTATGGGCTGCTGCCTGGCGAAACCATGTTTACTTTTAGTGATTTTGGCTGGACTTTGGGTCACTCGTATGCAGCATACGGCCCGCTGCTTAATGGGAGCCGAACGGTGCTTTTTGAAGGAAAGCCTGTAGGAACGCCCGACGCTGGCCAGCTCTACCGTGTATTCAGTCAACACGACGTACGGGTATTTCTGTGTGCTCCTACCGTGGTGGTTGTGCTTCGTCGTGCCGACCCTGAGGGTCTGTTCCGGTCGAAATATGACTTGACGCATATGCGTGGTTTGTTTTTGGCAGGCGAGCGGTGTACGCCCGAGATCCATCGCTGGTGGATAGGCACAATAACCGGCCGCACTCCACCTCCTGATCACAAAACGATAGTTTGCGGTTCCGAGATATGTGGTGCAGTTAGCGATAACTGGTGGCAAACCGAAAGTGGCTCGCCAATGACCGGTATTTGTATTGGATACAGCACTAATGGTGCCGATGTTGCGCCCATAAAATACGGCAGCGCTGGAATGATGCTTCCTGGGTGCAATTTACGAGTGATCCGAGTCAAAGAAGATTTAGATGAAGGTGAGGGCGTTGACAGCAATCCCGAATTTGCTGACCGCGACGAAGTAGGCAACATTGTTGCTCAACTGCCCCTGCCGCCCGGCTTCATTACTACACTGTGGAAGGACGATGATCGCTTCTTTGACGCCTACTTTAAACGCTACCCTGGGTACTATGATACCGGTGACACAGGCAAGATTGACCAAGATGAGTATGTGCACATTTTGTCACGCACCGACGATGTCATCAAAGTTGCTGCACATCGCTTATCTACCAGCTCTATCGAAGAAGTTATTTTCAACCATCCCCAGGTTGCTGAATGCTGTGTAGTGTCCCGCCCATGCGATGTTAAGGGACGTGTGCCTATGGTGTTTGCTGCTTTGCGGTCACCACCAGCACACGATCAAGTTATAAAGATCAAGCAAGAACTGGTCCAGCTGGCACGTAACCAGGTGGGCCCAATTGTCTCTCTCTATACGGAAAACATCGTATTTGTGGACCGTTTGCCCAAGACGCGTAGTGGCAAGATACTGCGCAAGATGATGCGTATGATGATTGATAAAGTGTATGAGAACCACAGCAAGGGCATGATCAGTAGGCCTAGTGAGTGCCCAATTAGCACTCCAGCGACAATTGAGGATCTCAGTGTCAAGATGGAAATATGGAAAACCATTGTCCAGCAGTGTCATAAATAACTAATAGAGCATTTATTGCATTTATCTATTTTGCCACCTTTTTTAATATTCAAACGTCTTTTTTTATGAGATAAAGGGGAGAAGGCAAGAAATTAAACGCAGTAAAGTACCGAAAGAGGGAACGCCTTGCTAGTTCGGCTTAAGCCGTAATCATTTAACAGCTACACATTTACCATGAAACAGTAAAAAAAACTTTTATATTTCTTGGTCTTCTTTTTAAACATGCAAAATAGTTTATTCATTTTGTTGGCGTTGCCTATGGCATTGTCAGCTAGCATTAGCAGAAGCTCGTTAAATCCCGTGCCTAGCTCTCGTATCCAGTGGCCCTGGAGTTCCAAAAGCAAAGAAGATGTACCGTTTCCTGGATCTTCATTTGACCCAGACATATCATCATGGTCGCCTAGATGCCTATGGGCCGCATGGACTGCCAGTTCAAAATTCGACATGTCGTGTTTCCAAAACAACAAGCTTCTTTACTTTAGTTCACCAAGTCAAGTGTGCAGCGAGAAATGCCTAGATAATACTGTGCGGCTATCTCAATATATGGTGCAAAATTGCAACCTCGAAGACAGCGTGAAGGGCAATGAGCCCGTAGGATACAAACATAAAAACGTTGTTTACCTGTCATGGGCAAATAGAGATTTAGCATCACTGGTGTGTAATGGTCCGACCGGAAGAAATAGCACGCAAAAGGATAACTTGAATAGTGCGCGTTGCTATTCTACTATTTTTGCTGCTGAGTCGATTAGGGAATCTGGGATGATGTCGAATGGAGAAGATGATCGAAGCAATATCTGCAACGAATGCACACATCAGTGGGCCAAGGCCATTCACGATGCCAAGCATCGCATTTCTCCATTGCTGTACTATGGCCATATTCCCGATACAGTACGCCTTGCATCATGGATTTCTGAACTGTGCGACTATCGCCTAACTCCATATTAGACTAGCATTTAGTTTATGCCAAAAAGCTTAAATTTATAGAACGTTTATTTTCATAATAATAACCCCTTTAATCACTACTCTCTTCTTTCTCTATAAAAATGTCTGTCTCGGCCAAAATGTACTTTAGCGACGTTCTTTATATTGCAATCAGTGAGATTGCATATTATCGATACTTGTTACCTGAATCGTTCTTTGAAGAGGTTTTGTTTGAAGATGTAGAAGTGCATCGGCTAATGTCTGGAAAATCAACCAAATCAGATATGCTCTTGGAAATACTGGTAAGTTGTTCATTATATTCAAGTAAATATTCACTTATAAAGAAAATTCTGCGTGTAGAGAGGTGCTTGTGATGCCCTTTCAAAAAACTACTTAGAAACTCTGACTTTTGGATTATCAGTATGTCCCAAAGACTCTTTGTTTATTCGCGAACTGTATGCCTTCAAATTTAAAATGCACCGCGATTTGGGAAATAAAGGAGCTAGTTTATATTATGATAATGAATTAAGCGGCAAAGCGCTATTGTTTAGACTTATAAAGTTGCTTCAAGAAATGGAGGTAAGCAGCAGCAGTATATAAAATTGTCACTATAGATGGATGCTAATGTTATCGGTACTATTAATTATAGCCGTTACCAGGTAAATGGGATTTCGTCTTGAGGTATTTCAATGCCCTTTATGATATAGCTTCTTATATCAAGATTTATTTTGTAGTTCCGGTATTGCTTAGCTCGCGCATCATTCTAACGCCAAATGCACCTCAGAGCTACATGCCACCATCGTTTGTGCCGCTCCCGCCTAGTAAAATGAATGGTTATTACACAATGCCTGAGTTTGGTAGTGCACAGGTGGGAATCGTGAAAAGAAGCGGTATAGAAGGATATGTGTGTGTAGTAAGCGTTGAAGGGCCAGTTCAGCAGCCGCCTCTAGGGAGCACCATGTGTTCTAAGCCTATGCGTATTGACCTAGATGACAATCCTGATAAGCGAGTGTTTGTTGCTGTTCCCAATCCTATTGTCTCACGAGATAAGGCAATCACTACTAGACAGCAACAAAAGCGATGCCTTATCGACTGTGTCAGACAAGAGCCTTCTATGCCTAATACGCATGGCAGTTCTTCTCGCCAAAATAGGGATATAGCTGAGGCAGAAAATGGCCAGTCTTGTGAGTGTCAAATTGACAGCTGTGAAGAAATGGTACGTATTTATCAGTGCATGCATATTTAGCAATGTCACACCATGCTCAATAAGATGTTTTGGTAGCAAACTTGCTACAGATGCAAGCGAAAGGTGCATACGGCTTGCTATGTGCTTGAGGGCGACCTTACACCGCTGGTAATTGTGTGTATAAGCTGTCAAGCCAAAAATAAAATAGCTGCTATGCCCAATACCCTGTGTCGACTGGCACTGACTCGGCGAGCAGCACGATTGGCGTACCGCCAAAAAGAGGAGCAAGTGACTTGGCTCATCAAGAATCTAGGCTGTAGTAAATACAGAGGTCGGTCTATTATGAACACTATCAATTCGCTTGGTCTGATCCGGATTGACAAGAATGTTCATCCAAACCGATTTAATGTTGATGAAAATTCGTGGCAAGCAAAGAAGGCTGTTTTGTTCGATAGTGACATAGAGTCAGCCGTAGCAGCAGCAGCAGCAGTGCCCAAACTAAAGCCGTAGATTTCATCTTCTATGAGGGAGTTTTTTTTTTCTTCATTTTGCCAGTAATTTTTTCCAGCACCTGCTCAAAAATGAAAACAAACGTCTAGAGCTTGGCAAAATTGTTTGGTTTTTTCAGGCGCGGAGTTCGTTTATATGGCAATCAATTGGAGTGGCCCAGATTACGTTTTTTGTATCCTTTGGTGATTTTCTCTATATTGAAGTTTTGCACTTTGACTGTAACCAAAACCCTCTTTCTACGTATAAAAAGACTCTGTGCGCTTTAGGTAAGCTACGCACTACTGGCAGCATTTATAGCGTTATTCTTGGCAGCCAGATATAAAGCGAAATGGTATAAATTGTAAGAGCAAAAAGTTCGCTGATTGCCATTATTTTAGTCTATAACGCATACCGACTTGACCTGACCCTTTTTCGTATCAGAAAATTTGATTTATGAGTGATGGAAGCGAAGCAGGGCGCAATGTGGCGACCAACTGAGCGCGAGCAGCGCGCGTACACGTATCTGCTATCAATTTTGGATCCACACAAGGAAGGTGTAATCGAAGGCCAGGCAGCAGTCCCATTCTTTCAAAAGTCAGGTCTTCCGGACGCCGTGCTGGGAGGAATATGGCAGCTGGCAGATACAGATAGCAAGGGCCATTTGACCACACAAGAGTTTGGTGTGGCCATGAAACTCATATCACTGTCTCAAGCAAATCGGCCAGTGATGCTAAGCAGCTTGACTGAAGATGTGAATCTTCCAGAGCTTCGTGGCATTAGCTGGCAGCAGGTACTAAGCAGCCCAATCTCTACCAGCATGAGTGGCACTCATGGAAGACGTGACTCCAACACGTCCAGTATTGGCTGGACCAGCATGATGGGCACAGCAGCTGCAAGCCAAGCGAGCCTGAGTGAAGCAGTGGTGTCACCCAAGGAAAAGCAGCAATACACGCAGATATTTGAAAAGAGCGGGCCTGTAGATGGGGCTATTAGTGGAGCAGCAGCACGGGCATTGTTTACAAAGACAAAGCTGACAAACGAGCAACTGGGGCGAGTGTGGATGTTGGCAGATCCGCACTCGGAGGGTAAGCTGCGGCTGCCTGGCTTTATCGTGGCAATGTACTTTATTCGGCGTATTATGGAAAACCGCAGCATTGAGCTCCCACATAGATGCCCAGCATCGCTGTGGCGGTCAGCAGGCGGGGATCCCAGGGTACTGTCTCCAGTAGGTAGCATGTCCCAAACGAGCCTGACTAGCATGTCAACACCAGATTTAGCTGATGCTCAATGGGACGTGACAAAGGAGGAGTGGCAACGCTATGAGCAGTTCTTTAACAGCCTGGATACTCAGCGCGTGGGCTACTTGTCAGGAGATGTACCAGTAAACTTTTTCCTCAAGTCAAAACTGCCTGAGTCGCTGTTATCCAAGGTTTGGGATTTGGCAGACATTAGGCGCAGTGGGAGACTAAGCAAAGAAGAGTTTGCAGTAGCTATGCATCTTATTAATGCGCGATTATTGGGTGGACAAATCCCAGATCGGCTGCCGCCAACGCTTGTGCCACCATCTATGCGCCGAGCAGCAATTTCAAGCAGCAGCATGCAGAACCTCAGCCCGACGCTACGGCCAACTTCAGCACGGGATCGGGTGCAGCTAGCTGACAACCTGAAGCGTTCAACATCGTATGCTGCTGGTCGTCCAGCAGTCCCAGCATCGATGAGCCGAGTCTCGACTGCTCGTTCAACAGCAATGTCGCCGCCCATGGAATCTGACGAGCTAACCTCGCTGCAGACACAGCTAGGCCAGATGGAAGATATTTCGCGTGGATTGCAGACACAGCGGACCGAGACAGCAAACCAATTGGCACAGGCATCGACACGTAAGCAGGAGCTTGAGGGTCGGCTGATAGCTCTACAGTCATCGCATGATGTAGAACAGCGGGTCAATCAAGAGCTAAAAGAAAAACTTAAAGCTGAAGAGTCTCAAGTTGCTGTGCTGCAGTCTCAAGTAAGTGATGCCAACAAACGACTGTCGGTCGTATCTGCGCAGCATGCTCAGCTAGAGCAGGATGTTCATCGAGTACAGACACAACAAGCAGCACTGGCTCAACGTTTGCAGCAGGCGCAGGAAGATGAGCGGCAGATGCACAGTGAGATTAGCACACTAGAGCAGCGCAAGCAGATGTTGGAGCAGAAGCTAGTGGAGACTCAAAGCCAAATTGCCCAGCTACAGAAATCTAATCAAGAAATGCAAGAACGGGTTCATACACTAACTCAGGAAACAGATGCATTGACTCGGCAGGTTTCTGAAGCTGAAAAGGAGGCAACAGAGCTAACTGCTCAGATTCAAGTGCAAAGACAGGCTATCAATCAGAAAGCTACCAGTGGCGATCGCGAAAGCCTCAGCTTCGACGATATCTTTGGCACTGGTGAATCGCAGCCAGCAACTGCAGAGGGCGCTGCTTTTAGCAGCAGTGGCGAATTTATCAGTGCTGGAACCGATCCTCGCAGCGAGTCGCTTCCTCAGCATCCTAGTACATCATCAGAGACCACAGCAACGATATCCGGACCAGCAGCATTTGCACCAATGCCGCCATTGGATACTACTTTAGCCGGAGCAAACTCGACCGATGCGTTTGACTCATTTGGTGCACACTCTGCAGATCCATTTGAGGAGTTTTTACAGTCTACAGTAACTGAGCCTTCAGAAAAGCGTGCTAGCGAGAATACACAGCAGTTTGATGCGGTATTTGCACCATCTGCAGTGACTCGTTCGCAGACAAAGCCTATAGAAGCAACAAGAGCAATGTCGGATCCCCGTAGCGTTACTAGTACACCAGCACCATCTAGCAGTCATGCGACGCCTGCGGCGGAAACTCACAATGCAGCCAAGTCTACACCGTCCTCACCACCGACAGCTACTAAGAGCAATGATGGCTTGGCGGCTACTTCGGGACAGGGTTTTGCAGCAGATTTTACTGCAGTATTTGGCGAAATACCCTCAGCGTCTGAACGTGCAATCAACCAAGACATTGCGGCATTTAAAGACAAGTTTCCTGATATTAGTTCACTTTCAGTATCTGAGAACGTTACTGAAAAGCCAATTACGGAGGCCAAGTCTGAAGAGAATGAAGAGCTGACATTTGAGTCTGTGTTTGGGTCTGGAGACAACACGAACGACACAGAATCCAAGGGCAAAGATGCAGAAGTACCTCCACCAACATCGGATCCTGCGGCCGCCAAAAAGAGCGATAAGAAGGACGAGGATAGCAAGAGCAGCAAGACTGAGTCGAGCGAGGCAGCAAACAAAAGCGTCGATGACGACGATTTTGTACCTCCACCAGTAGTTAAGCGTACCAATGGTATGGACTAGTAAATCCCTAAATGGACAAACAAAATGTTGCATTATCGTTTTGTTCAAAACTAATCCATTAAAAATTTCAACTTGGGATTTTTTTATTTGTAGTATCAGCACGACCAATGTCCCGAGTGCTTTCTATATTCCGTTCATCGTCGTCGTCGGGTACACGTGGTAGTGGGCTGTTATCTGGAGGACCAACACTACCCAAAAGATCTGCTACTGAAAGACGGCAACAGCAGCTTAAAGAGCAAGACCGCAAGTTTGAAGAGCAATGGGCCAAGGGCGACTGGCCAGACTGGGTCAAAAAGGGCGAGTTCTTCTACGAGCGCAAAATGCTTCTGGAAATGGGCTATCCAAAGGACCGTGTAGTAGAGGCTCTAGAAGTCAACGACTTTAACTTGGCTCAGGCCACAGATTACTTACTATCATGCTAAACTGTTTTATGTCTTTTTTTTTTTAAAAAAAAAATTTTTTCTTTTTGGTCATTATCTGATTTTATGGTAAGCAATAGTTGTTTATTGGAAACAATAGGGAGTGCATCACATTGGATTTTATATGTAAATGACCAAGTAAGTTGGCAGATGACAAGCTAATACGATGTCCTATTTTTCTAATATTTTAATATATTTCCATTCCACCCAACATTCAAATCTCAAAGAATGGCATTTTTCACTTCAAGCTATACACGCTAATATAATACATTTTATGTATATAGTAAAGCGAGACATTTGAGAAAGATTTTAAAGTTATAGTAAGGATTAGGGGGTGCATATCATTTCTGCTTATTGGAAATTGAATCCAGGGATTTGACAAATGACCCTTGCCAAGAAATATCCCCCACATTTGTTTGCTTTCGTAAACATATAACATCTAGTACTAAGCTGTTTATGACAACTATATTTTGGTCCAAGAAGACAAAGAAGGCCACATCGTGGCAACCAACTGAGCGCGAGCAACACGCGTATACATATTTACTATCACTCTTGGATCTACCTAAGGAAGGCATAGTTGAGGGTGAGTCGTCGGTTCCATTCTTCCAAAAGTCAAGACTTCCAGATGCTATACTGGGAGACATTTGGCAGCTGGCAGATACAAATAGCAAAGGTCATTTGACTACGCAAGAGTTTGGCGTGGCTATGAAACTCATATCGCTGTCTCAAGCGAAAAGACCAGTAGCGTTAAGCAACTTGAATGAAGATGTGTGTCTTCCAGAGTTCCATGGCATTAACTGGCCGCAAGTGCTAGGCAGCTCAAGAACTACCAGCATGCCAACATCAGACCTAGCCGAAATTCAATGGGATGTGTCAAAGGAGGAATTTCAACGCTATGAGCGGCACTTTGATATCCTAGACACTAAGCGCGTGGGCTACTTGTCAGGAGATGTACCAGTAGATTTTTTCCTCCAATCAAAGCTACCTGAGTTGCTGCTATCCAAAATTTGGAATTTAGCAGACATTAATGATAGTGGGAGGCTAAGCAAAGAAGAGTTTGCGGTAGCCATGCACCTTATTAATGCGCGGTTACTGGGTGGACAAATCCCAGATCGGCTGCCATCAACCTTAGTACCGCCATCTATGCGTCAAGATGAAGCTGCAAGCAGTAGCATTCAGAATCTCAGCCCAACAGAGGATAGCTCGTGTGGATTACAGATGCAGTGGGCCGAGACAGCCAGCCGATTGGCACAGACATCGACGCATAAGCAGGAGCTTGAGGGAAAACTAATGACGCTTCGGTCATCCCATGATGATGAGCAGCAAGCCAATCAAGAGCTAAATGAAAAACTTAAATCTGAAGAGTCTCAAGTTGCTGTGCTGCAAACTCAAGTGAGTGATGCCAACAAACGACTGTCGGTTGTATCTGCACGGCATGCTCAGCTGGAAGAGAGCATACATCAAACGCAAACTCAGCAAGCAGCACTATCTCGGCGTTTAAAGCAAGTACAAAGTGATGAGAGACGTATAACCAGCAACATCGCCATCCTAGAACACCACAAACAGCTACTAGATCAGAGACTAGTTGAGATGCAGGAGCAGATTATCCAAATGCAGAATTCTAATCAGGGCATGCGTGAGTGGTCTCAAACCTTGGCTCAGCAAACAGATGCATTGACTCAACAGGTATTGGAAGTGGAAAATGGAGCGGCGGAGTTGGCAGCCCAGATGCAAGCACAAAGACAGGAGGCTAGCCATATGTCCATTGGTAGAGAACGTGAAATTCGTGGGGTTGACAATGCTTTTGGCATTAGAAGCTCATATCATACAGCATCAGGAAGCATAGTTTCGGAGTTTACCTCAATGCCGCCAACATATAGTGAGGTAGCTGGGCTAACTTCAACTAGCGTATCTTTCTCATTTGAAGCCCAGTCTGCGGGCTCAGTTGAAGAGCTATCGGAACCTCTTGTTGTTGAGCCCTTAATTCATCGAGATGAAGAATACAAGCGACAGTTTGATGCAGTATTTACGCCTTCAGAGCTACGAGATAGGGATTATAAGCAGCAGTTTGATGCAATATTTACACCTCCAATAACTCAATCACAGGAAAGGCATGCAAATATACCCGCATCATCTATTAGCCATGTAATTTCTGTAGCAGAAGATCGTAGCACTGCAAGTTCTCTGCTTTCACCACCATTAGCTACTAAAAGCAGAAACATGTCAAATACAGAAATGCCAGAAGCCAACGCGGAGTTAAGAGGGCCAAAAGGACCAAAGTTTGCATCTAGAGATGGCAGAAATGATACAGTAGAAGTAGAATTGGTAGCAGCAAATCAAAAGGGCGACGAAAGAGTCCTATCATTATCAGAGCCCGGAGAACAGCAGAATTCCGATTCAAGTTAGGGCGATGACAACTAAAGAGGGCTTTAGTTGACACTGTGATGCTGCTTCACATGCATCAAGCCCAATGCATTGTTATTTATTTTCCTACTGTTACAAACACTTGTCTTTGTATAAATACATAGTGCCTCGGGGGGTTTTCTGCTTAACTCTCCTTATCAGCTGGCGAGATAATACACGTTCCACAAATATCCAGAAAAATTATGCTACAGGGTGGAACCACTTTTATTTTGTCAGCTTTTCCCTTATAGGGAAACCCAAAAAGGGGGAAGGCAAAGTGGTCTACGGAATTCGATAAAAGAACACATCCTATTTGGCTGATGAACTTTTAGGAAAAAGGGTGGTGCGGGTGCTTAATAAGCTCCGAGCTGATTAGGATTCGGAGTGGACTCGGTAAAAAGTGTTTATGCACAAGGAGGTTTATATAATTAAGGTCGCTTGACTGAGATTTTCCTGTGCGTTGGATTTTCCAGGAAAATAAAGGTACCCGAGTTTTCTCCGCCACTCCATGGTCACGTATTACAAATAAAAAGGATAAGAGAAAATGCAAGGGTGAAAGGAGGGGGTAAACTGGGTGCTGTGGCCACTTTTTCCACTTGAGGGATTTTGATACAAAAGAAATCAAGTTCTTTTCCTTCTATTTGGATTTTATTGATATTTTCTCTCGCAAACTTTTTTCCGCTTATAAATTACAAAAGAAATATCAACGAGAAAAAATTACAGTTTATTCGCTTTTTTCTATTGCCAAGACTTTTGTAGTTTGCGATAATAACCTTGTATCCATAATATTTGTATTTCCCAGTATTGGCGGTCCGCAGCCAACATAAAGTTTGGATATCTGAGGTAAGCATTACCACATATTACTTTTGCGCTTTGACGTTAAAGCCACAGATAATTTATAATCGCGTATTAGTCTTGTTTTTTTTTTTGTTCAAGCAGAAAGGTGCAGCTCTTTTTTTTACAAGACTTTTAAGATGAGTTCTTGGCATTGGACATGACATGAGGCTAATAAGGGTTTTTCCTTTATGGTGTGCCTTTTAAGCTTGGCAATTCTTTTATATAGCTCTTCATTTATTTCTTTAACATGTGCCGTCTTTTTCTTTCGCTTTTAAACACTTTGCCATAAGCTTCAAGAGTAAAGCGCATTTATAAAGTAGGGGTGTACAAGAAAAAAACACCCAGTCCTTAGCATAAGACTAAAATTTTCCGCATTTTTCTTTCTTATTTCTTTTTTTCTTCTTAAGGCTTTTCCCTTCGACTGATATTGCAAACTTTTTTATTCTCCGTTTCATATATAGAGACCGATTATAAGCGCAAGTGATATACTTTAAAAAAGACAAAACTACCCTTTACTACTGCAAGTGGGTATTTTTTATATAGAAAACTACTAATATGTCCACTGCAGAAGAACGTGCCCCTTTATCGAGATCCCTAGACGCAGCAAACAATGAACTGCATCATAGCAACTCCACGGGCTCTTTGCGACAAAAAGAGGCAATGGAAGCTCTACGTGCATCACTGTATGACACCCTGGGTAACACAGCAGGACGAACGCCATTTGCACCAGCAGGGAGCGATAAGGCAGCAGCAACATACTTGACGCACTGCTACGAAGAGCTAATGAAAAGTTCTGATGAAGAAGGCAGCTCAAGCGCATCACCACAGCACCAACAATCTTCACAACAGCAGCAGGAGCAGCAACAGTCACGAAAGACGTCACCGCCGCCAGTAACAGTGACCGCAGAGACACTAGGTCGGATTTTAAATTACGGAGCAATTGACGAGCCTCTGACGTATGTGTTTATCTTTACCAATCCGCGTTCAGGCAACCAGCAGGGCCGTAGTCTGATGAACATGGCTTTGCACAGTTTCCGGTTGCGCGACCGGCCTGAAGTACAGGTGCAGATATACGATATTACAGATAAAGAAAGCTTAAAAGACGGACTGCACTATATCCACCAGCTGCAGCTGCGGCAGGGCGACCGGCTGCTCAAAACAGCGTTTCCGGAACTTTTTGAAGAGCACCGGGGTATTCGGCCATCGCCAGCCATGTGCAAGATGAGGGGTGGAGGCAGCAATGCTGGTGGCTCTGCCAAGACAGGGTATCTGAATGAAATTAGCACTCCTGCCGAAACCGCCAGCCAAAGCAGCTCATCCGCATGGGATGAGTGGATTGGCGATGCAGCAACACAGTTGCAAAACGAGCTGTGCCAGTTTTCAGATGAGGAGGTGACGCGGCGGCTAGAGCAGGCACAGGAGTCAGCGATCAAGCTGCATGTGTGGAGTGCTGGCGGCGACGGTACCGTATCATCGACGCTAGAGGCCCTGATGGGATATGGGATTGATGTGGGACGGCTGTACTTTTCAAGCATCCCATTTGGTACTGGCAACGATTTTGCAGATGCGCTGGGTTGGGGGCGGAGCGTGCCTGGAGACGGAGTTGGCGAGAGCATGCGGTTGCTAAACAAAACCATTGCCGAGCGACTAGATGGATACACTTGCAAGCTTGACATCTACGAAGTAACAATTACAACATATGAGGGCGGCCATATCAAGCATGTGGAGAAGAACATGGGTGATAAGCAGGGCATGCGGCGCTATACATGCTTGATGATTGATTATTTCTCGCTGGGCGTGCAGGGCTTTGTGGGATCGAGTTTTGAGATGCATCGGCCAGGAAGCCGGTCTCTCAACATCTTGATGTATACAGCAGCATCTGCCAAATGGGTGTTTATGAAAAAGTTCCCGCCCATTAATGAAACACTTGAGTCAATCAGCACCGTGCCTGATGCCATGATGGCCGATGCCAAGCTCACTGATGCCGATCGGGCACGCTGGCTCGAGACAGCCAGCGAAGCAGATCGCAAGCAGGTTCTGCTAGCCCGTGTGGCAGGACCACGCAAGCGCAGCGGCGGGCGGAAAATGACCTGGGCCAAGGAGCCCAAAGCACGGCGCACAGCTACGGCCCGTGATTTTGGCGAAGGTGTAGATGAAAACCTGCCTGTGATTCAGGACAAGCCCATTGAAATTGACATCCAGAACGTGGCCCGTTTTTGGGGCCGCAACATTGATGTGTGGGACGGGGCACATGCCGAGTCCTCCACGCTATCTAGCGTCAATGGCGTCACCGATCCGTCGACCTGGTCGCCGCAGTATGCTGGTGACGGCAAGCTGGAGCTATTTGGCGTGCGCAACATCTCCGACTATGCACTAAACCAACTTCCTGCACGCAAATCCTACCGCATTTCGCGCTTGGCACAGATGGGGTCTCCGGTAGCATTGCATTTCCGCTCTCCCGAAAACTACCCGCCACGCTCATCCAACCCACTATCGTCGCGCAAGAGCATCGAGCAGGGGCTGCTTTACGCAATGTGCGACGGTGAGTTTATCGAGATGTTCCGGCCACAAGACATCATTGTATCTCGGAAGGTTACACTTAAGGCAATTGGCAAGTCTCCCGAGACCAGCCGGATTGTGCTTGACACTATAAAGAACGACGGCCTGGACGCTGTTCAGATGGACGCTACTGCTGCCGCCAACAAGACTAAAGGTGGTCACCGTGCCGATGTCAGCAACTATGTTGCTTCTCCTTTCCAGCGCATATTCGGCTCGTCTTCCCGCCGCCTTGGCACCTTTTCCAGTGCTGACCGCCATCAAAATGTGGGCCCTTCGCTGCATCCAAGCTTTGCAGCCAATAGCGGCAGTGTACTGGATGTCAAGTCTAATCCGGGTGCTGCCATTGCTGATATGACCACACCTACCGGAAGCAACACCAATGGCGATGCAGCTTCGTCATCAGTCCGATCTCGCTCGTCCAGCGCTTACCGCTCACCATTCCGCTCTATCCGTAACTCCATTTTACGCACCATTCGCTCAAGCAGCAGTAACATAGCCACTAGCCACAGCGATGGTGACTTGGCTGATGACAATACTGCCAACAATGATGCGCCTTCATCTAGCAGTAGCAACATTGTAGAGGATAAGGTGGCTGGGCCTAGCCGCTCTCATACAATGACGTCAGCAGCAGTTCACCACGAATCGCCTCTCCGTGTACGGCAATCGCTAAGCGACATGCGGTTATCCTCACAAAGTCCTCAGAATGACGAAAACAATGCTGAAGTGCCATTGGTAAAGGTAACAAACGGCAATACGGCAGTAGAGTCATCTTCGGATGAAGGCGAAAGTGCTACAGAGTCCTCAATGGCCAACGGATCTCATGTAACTAAAAGCGACAGCGCAATGTCGTCGAGCTCCAACATTCCTACACGCAAAACGTCGGATAAAAAGTCGCGAACCAATGACGTATCTGATATTGGCAAGGACCTGGTAGAGTTTGTCGAGCGAACCATTAGCCCAGAAGACTTAGAAACACCATCTTCTAAAAATATAACCCGCGCAACCTAGTTTATTTCTTTTCTTTGTGTAAGCTTATACATAATATTTATATTATATGTCTAAAGGTCTTTGGGTTCGACCAATTCACCAACACAGTGATACTTTACAGAGAACAGGCCAATGTAGGAATCCAGTGCTTCTCTATCTTCTTCAGTCAAGTCCTGAAGATCGTCAATGGGAGCGTCTAGCTCAGCATCAGTTATACCCTCGTCGAATTCCTGCTTGGCCAGCAAGCGGGAGGCATCGCGACCAGCAAATACATTGTAGGCGCATCCAGGGCCATAAAAGCCACGGCCCAGCGATACGTCATATACTTTGCCATCTAGAGCAATAAGAATTGGCTGGTTATCGGCACCTGTATACTTGGATATCTGCCGTTTAGTCCATTTGCGATAGGTGAACTGAGACTTTGCTGCGGAATTGGCAGCATCTTTGGACCATAAGAATCTTGCTAAACGGTAAGTGCCGTAAACAAAAACAGCAGCAACAACTAGACGAGTAGTGTTATTCATAATTGTAGATAAAAACCTCAGAAATGGGTTTATTGAGCATTATGATCTACATTTTATTTCAATGGTTTGTCTAGATAAAAGTATATTTTGGGAAAAACAGTGAAATAAAATGCAACGTGTGAATATTTACGAGATGATAGAAAAAGATGCAAACTATATAGCTTTTTTTTTTAAATGATCTGAGGGCTGGGAGCCAAACCGACCAGGCTGCTGGAAATACTTTTAATTTCCTTGGGGCTCAAATGGGAGTAATCAGGGCGTTTAAGCAGTCTATCCGCATCATGCTTACTCCTACCATCCAATGCTGAATCGTCCAGATGCAACGACTTGGTGGCTCGTTTAGGATTAAAGCCAATAACCATATCATCATTGCTAATAAGCGAACTGCGGTCTTTTGTCAGGTACGAGGGTAGGCTGACCAAAGACGGTGATGCCTTGGGCAGAGGCATCTTGCTGTTGCGGGTGGCCAGGTCATGGATATCCATGTAGCGCGTCTGTGGACGGGCAAACATATTGGTTGACAGCGAAGTGCGGTAGTTGTCGGTGGGCGATAGAGCCATGATCTCCTCCATCCAGGGCATCTTGCTCACTCGATTAAATACCGATGGCTGCCTCTGCATCGATGCTGCAGGATCCTTGGGCGTACTGGTCAGCTCTGCCTTCTTATGAGTGTGCTTGGAAGCCGCAGAGCCTTGTCTTTTGCTGGCGCTCTTGATACTTTTCTTGCTCAGCGTGGACTTAGCTGATTGCGCAGTGTCCGGACGAGCCAAGGGAGAAATTACCAGGCTAATAGTCGACTCACTATGGTCCTTTATCTCTTCTACTGCAGCTTCAATATCGGCTGGCTCTTTGGCTTCCTGTTGCTGAAGACGTAGATGATGGGTGGCGATGTTCAAGTGGTCACCGCAATGAGTACAGTAGATAGTGAGGGCCAGGCCCAAAATAGGAACCATTCCGACTAGAAGCAGAATGCACACAGATACCCAGGTTTCACAGCGCTCATGAAATGGGATCTTTACCGTCTTGTTGATCCGGCGGACAACCAGACAGGTCTGGATAAATACGATCAAGTTTCCGAGAATCGGAATAATTTGCAAAAGTGGATGAAGGGCCAGTGGCAACCCCCTCATATACGGGGTTTGCTCATATTTAAGCACCTTTTCCTTGATATCTGCTAATTTTTGCGTGGTGCTCATAGTCCCCTCCAACTTTTTTTTTTTTTTTTTTTGAAAGAGTTGTAGAGATTTTTGTTTAACAGATGAATATGATAATGCAAATGCAAATGCAAAAAAAAAATAAGAAAATGAATATTATAGAGAAGAAAGAGTGTTGTTTGGCTGCCTCAACTCAAGTGAGCAAATTATAGCTATAGGTAGAAAAAAAAAAAGAAAAAGGAATCTAGCAAAAGAGGTCTAAGGGAGATTGGTTTAAAAGACATCCCACTCTTTTGTAATAAAGAAAATGCTAAGAACAAATTCTTCTTTTATCCAGTTCATTGTTTTCAAAGGAAGTCCACAAACCCAAAAGCACTGTCTTTTGCCCTTTTATTATTAAATCTCCTTTTTATATTTTTTTACTTGGCTGTCCCATTGGTATTGTCCATTTCTAGCGGATAATTTCTGGATGTTCACCGTTTCCTTAATGGGCACTTGGCTTACGAAATTTCTGGAATTGTTTAATAGAGTACAATATAAAACCAGCACCATAAAGTGCTATGCAAAAGTATTTAGATACAAGAAAATTTGAATAAACTGGTGTAAACCCAAGCAAAACGTTCTTTGTAGTTTGCTCTAATCCTGTGAATTAGCTGCAGTTGATGGCAGTTGAAGCAACTGAGTCATTGCTCTGCTTGCTTCTAATCGACTCTACAAGCTTGGAATCAGCCAAATCCGAAAGCGATGTATATGGAGTATAATACAGCGAGGTAACCCTGCTTTTTCGGCCACCATGTTTGCCATTGGCAGCTTGCTCGCGCTTAACTACTGGGCACTTGTTAAACAAGCGAGTAATATGAACAGGCAAGCCATCTTCGTTGGAGTTATCGGTAGACTGCATAAACAGCAGCTTGTCCTCTTCGCGCTGCAAGTGCTGCTCGAATATATTCAGATTGCGAGTGCTGCACTTGAACTTGCGGGCAAAAATAATATTAGCAATAGGAACAAATCCTATAGCTGACTGCAGCCACAAATTGCGTTGCATTTTACGTAGGTATTCTTTGGGCAGGTCAGTTATTTTGCACAGCCGCTTCAAATGTTTCTTGTTCTGAATGATTACCAGCGGATTTAGCAAAGGTAGCAGGAGGCAGTATTCGGACTGCGCAAGCAGAAGGTATCCAGAGTATGTGTTTTCCAGTTGGTCTATATGGCTGCGCACTTGATTGAGCGACGATGCTTGCTCATTTGTCAAGTGTCGATAAGTTTGATGCCGGTTGGAGTTCATATAAACCATTTTTGTACGTTTACAATTTTTTTATAAATAACAATGAAAAATAAATAAATAAAACAAGTTGGAGAAGAGAGAAAAAAGAGAATGAGGGGTGTATTATAAGTAAATGGTCCTTCTGCTCTATTGCCAACTGAGATTTTGTTGAAGTCATTGCCATTATTGCGCTGCTTTTATTCTCTTTGTTCTAGAGTAAAGTAAATAAAAAGGATTAATACAATCTTTTGCAGGCACGTGTGTCAGGTGGCTTTTTTCCCTTATTCTTTGTCTGGGGTTTTCCTTTCTTCTTTTATTACTCCTGTGTGTATGGAGAGCACATAAGAGATTTTGAATTATGCCTTTTATTAAATAACTAAAGGATTTTTTTTTTTTGGACAAATAAAATATCAATTATTTTAATGGCCAATTGTCCATTGCCGATTGCCTAACCACATACTTGTTCTTGATGAAATCTGCTTCTTCAGGAAAACTCGACAGACGTGCACTTTCATAGGAGCGTCTGTCGCCATTTGTCTCACCAGATTCAGAATCGCCCCGTGAATAGCGGTACGAGTATTCCGAGTCTACCCGCATTTTTCCGCTTACCGGAGCCTCTGACATGGCAGCAGTAGTGTTGCGGTTGCTGGGCATTGGGCAGAACGAGCTATAGCCGCGATGTTCCCGTGAGCTCTTTTTATCTAAACCATCATCATCTGAAGCTTGCTTCTTGGGAGAATATTGTTGCGTTGAGCGGTAGCGGTCATTGCTGTACGTGCTGTACGTGCTGTATTTGCTGTTGCCCTTGCCAAATCCTGTTAGTGGCGGAGATGGGTTGAGTGTGGCTGTGGAGGCCACATACGATGAGTGTGGCTGGGTGTGGCTGCTGTATGAGGGCACATGAGTTGAGCGAGCATCACTGCCACAGTTGAGATAGTCCATCTGGATGCCTGCATCAGAAACTCCATTGTATAGGCCCTTGCTGCCAATATCGTCACTAAACAGCTGCCAGCATCTGTAAAGCGGCTTGTATCTATACACAAACCACACGTTGAAAAACGGAATGAACCCTAGAATAAACGTCACTAAACATAATCCCGTCATTTTTATTTTGGTGGATGCGCTGAGGCAGGTGAATTCCATAGCATTGCTGATAAACCGACCGATGATAAAGCTCACAATGAGATTGCCTATTACCGGAATGCATTCAAGCTGCGACAGTTTGGTAGCTTCAGGAGATGCTCGCTCAATGTCTGCAAAAAGCGGCAGGTTATAGCTGTCGTATTCATAAGCAAGATTTTGAAGTCGCTTAAATTGTATTGTTTCGTAGTGCATCATTGGCCGCTGCAGGCGGATATTTCCTGCTGGAACGCCCTGCTGCGATACCTCCATTCTTTATATTTTAGTGCGGAGTTTTAAAGATTTGAGAGTTGTATATGCCAGTCTATTGTCTGTATAGGAAAAATCGATAGACCGATAATACTGCGTAGATTGATGTATGGTTTTAATAATAAAATTACAAAATGCTTAATGTTAAAAAAAAAAGTGATATCAATAAAGTGTAGGATACATGAAGAGAGAGAAAAAAAAAGGAAGAAGAATTAATATGGCAAACTTGGTTCTTCTCTACAGTTTTTTCTTTTTCCTTTTTTTTTGGCACAAGGGAATGAGGTTCAGGAGGGGGAAACAATTCTTTAATGTCGCTTGGCAAAAACATAAAGATGTCGCTTAAAAGCCAAAAGGGTCAGTTTTTTTTTTTGACTAGCAAAAGAAATAAAGACCCTCAATTGCACAGCTCTTTAGGGATGAGATGGCTTTCTTCTTTCCGTTTCTAAGCTATTTCCCCTTTCTTATTGCCAATCGTGTATGTACAAGCTATAACAATGCTATTATGATTCAAGCTAATTAGCTGATCAATGCGGTCTTCAATATTTCGGAATTCAACTTCCCCCCACTCTGAGTCATCACCACAGCCTTTTTCATGGTTTGATACCTTTTTTTTCGGAATAAATAAACTTTTCTCTTTAGGAATTTATTCTATCACTGTTTATTTTACTGATCATGGTAGTTGCAAATATCGACGCTTCCAAGCTGACCAAGACGCTGACAACAAAGCCCAAAGCCTTGCTGGATCCGCAGCAGCTAGACTTTGGCAAAAACTTCACCGACCATATGCTGTGTATCAAGTATACGGAAGACAAAGGATGGGAAGCGCCCGAGATCAAGCCCTACGGGCCACTGGAGATTGATCCGGCCTCCTTTGTGCTGAACTACTCGGTCGAGACTTTCGAGGGCATGAAGGCATATCGGGCATCAGACGGCACGATCAATCTATTCCGGCCACAGAAAAACATGCAGCGGCTGGCCACTTCGTCTCAACGGATCATGCTGCCAGAGTTTGACCAGGAGCAATTCCTGGAATGCATCAAGGAGCTGGTTAAGACCGACGAGCGCTTTGTCCCCAACGACTATGGCTATTCGCTGTATATTAGGCCCAACTTTATTGGCACTGAGCCTAACTTGAATTTGAAGTACTCTCGCGAGGCCCTACTTTATGTGTACTTGTCTCCGGTGGGCCCTTATTTCCCGCGCACTGTAAAGCTGTATGCCAACACAGAGGAAGTCCGTGCCTGGCCTGGAGGCGTGGGCAACTATAAGCTAGGAGGCAACTATGCTCCTGCGTTGCGTCCAGCAATGGACGTGGTCAAGAAGGGATATGACCAGATCTTGTGGCTGCTGGGCGACGACCATTATGTCACCGAGGTGGGCACAATGAACTTTTTGATCTTTTGGATAACCGAAACAGGCGAAAAGGAGCTGGTTACGGCTCCTCTTGATGGTATTATTCTTCCCGGCGTCACTCGCGACTCGCTTTTGGAGCTCGCGAGACAGTGGGGCGAGTTTAAAGTTAGCGAGCGCAAGGTCACCATGCCTGAGGTTGTGAAGGCTATCGAGGAGGGTCGGATGCTGGAGGCATTTGGCGCTGGTACTGCTTGTGTTGTGTGCTCGGTATCGACGGTTTTGTATAATGGCAAGGAGTATGAAATTCCCGTCGATCCAAACGATCCCAATGCTGTATTTGGTCCTTTGACCAAGAGACTTCGCGATGAGCTGTTGGATATTCAGTATGGCAAGAAGCCTTCGCCATGGGCTGTGCCCGTTTAAAAAGAATTTTGCTTTCCTTTATCTTATAAAATCTCCTATGGAAGAAAAAAAAAAGCAGCCTTAAAAGCCTAGCATTTGGAGGTGGCAGAGAAAACGCATCTTTCTTCATCTGCTGTCTTATAGAGCTGACTCTGCCGCTTCCCGATGATATTGTGCTTCTAATTGGCAAGCAGATAATAAGTCAAACGTCCAGTAACGTTGATGAATGGAAGAACCAGCTGCTGCTGCTTTCTGTCTGCAAAAGGTGGCGGTACCTATTTCTACCTAAAATATTCAGTCAGGTATTTGTAACATATGGCAATTCTGAAGATATATTTAAAAAAAAAAAAAAAAGTTGGTAAAAATGAAATGGCTGCTGCTGATGCCAACCAGCCAATCATTACCAATGCAGATATTATATCTGGAGATGCATATAACTATCCTGCTCATCTATCCATTCAAGTATATTACTTTGAATCTCTGTTGGCTCCATTGAAAAGAATTATTAACAGGTTGAAAGCTAAACGCTCAATATGGGCCAATGTATTTTCAATTACCATTGGTTTGAACAGAAGGTTTGTTGTTTCTAGAAATGAACTAAGTGCATCCAGAACTAACTCTATGGTAGATCTGGCACAGACGTTTAAGAATGCATTTCCCAATGTCACCAAACTAGAGATTAATAAGTTGTTAAGCTCTGCTGAAGATTATAAACTTATTAGAAAAATAATGCAAGCATATCAGTCTCAATTGACAAGATTTAGTTGCTTAGAAAAAGGTCTGTTTAAAGCTCCAACATTCTCTACCAATCTCACTCGCTTGAAGATCAACATAGAAGACGATCAAGCTATTATGGTTGCACACTCTGAATCATTAATTGAGCTAGCTTTATATGAACTGAGGGAAAACTACAGCTGGAGTTCATTCACAGCTAATTCATCGCAAAGTATTAGATTTTCCAACTTGAAAACTTTGACCCTCGTTTATATATATAACTCGATACCTACTTCTGTTCTTGCTACTGACCTCTTTACTCAACCAAATCAACCTATTTTGGAGTTTCCTGTACTTGAACAATTGTCATATCTAAATAGCACTCAATCTGTACCATTTTTCAATATTGCTCAGCTACCACTCAATTAAAAACCTGTATATCCAAGGTGCTTATAACACACTAAAATATATAGCTGAAACCAACTTGCCTCAGATTGATGCACCAACTATTTCTTATATTCCAATTGATAGGGATATTCCAGTCAATGAAGTTATAAGGAAGATAAACCAGATATCCGCCAAAACCCTAGTGAGAATTTGGGCTTTTTATTTGACATTTCCTCTATAAACTTGAATGTTTTGGAAATAATCTGTCCTAAACTAAACCGCATTCGAGTGGGCTCACCTACCAGTTTCTATTCCATTATAGAGTTCATCAATAAGCATCCTCAGCTAGTTAGCTTGACATTTGGAAATATTGTGCCCGATGATTATTCACAGGCACTTGCAAATAAGATGGAAAATGAGCAAGCTTTACAGCCATTTAAAACTCAAGTACTCTCGTTGAGTTTAGGATATAGAAGGCGGGATCACCCGCAAGCCACTATACTTTTGTTTACCAAGTATCTATTACTAAGGCTTACGTCTTTGTAAAGAGCATATTTGCATAATTTGCCATCATCATTGTTTACAGAGTTTATCAAAACCAACAAGGACAGATACCCACATCTTGAAAACATAATACTTAAAAACAATTTTCTATAATGGCATTTTTAAGAAGGATAAATAAAGGCAAATGAGTTAAAGAGAGAGAGAGAGAGAGAGAGAGAGAGAGAGAGAGATACACAAGGAAAATATAGCCGCAAAAATATATATAAAAACAGACTCAATCGGAAGAATAAGCAGAGTTGGCATCAGCATTAGAGCTGTCAATAACCGATCTATACCTCGAATGAACATCAAGAGAGCGCAAAAGCCGATCCACCTTAACCGTAGACCAGACAAACTTTGGCAAGTCGCTGACCATCAGCAGCAAACGGGTGGTAGCTTGAGATAAATTGATCAAATAGGCCGAATTACGCGAATAACTCATCATCACTGCAGCCGGATCATGCAGAATTTCCGAAGCCAAGCGACGTCCAGGCGTACAGAGTGGACGGGAAAGCAGATAGTAGGCGGTTAATGTGGCTCCATACTTGGCCAAAATAGTCTCGCCAATGCCACCAAAGAAGCGACGGATATTGGCACTCACCACCGATGAGGACACGCTGCTGAGCGACGTGTCCAGAGTGTCCTTGGCCCGCTGTCGAAAGGCCGCCTGCACGCGAGGTACAAATTTGTGCTGCGGAGTGGCAACGTGCGGCGAGGGGCTAGCTGACTTGTCAGCATGGGGGAACACTGACGGGGTGCTGGCAGCCGCAGCCCTTTGGATAGTCGACGAGATGCGCGCATAGACATTGCGGTATTTCTCCTCCAGCTGCGCCAAATAGCTGGCATGCTTGCCCGAGGGCGGAGACGATAGACGGATAACAATGTTGGCCAGCACAATATAAAGCACCATGGTGAGCGACCCCTTGCGGCCAATAACCCGGCTGAGCAAGCGCGAGAACACGAACCAGTCCATTGTGGGCTTGATGACGTCAGCCAGCAGCCGAGGGAACATATCGGCAAAGCGGTGAATCTGCACGGTAAGCAGCCAGTCCGGCCGCTCGTGTGCGGGAGTTGAGCCGCTAAAGCCTTGGTGGTGCAGCTGCGTCCAGGTAATATTTGTGATTCCATCGACGTACCGCTCGTGCGCGTACTTTCCCAGACGCACCCGCAGCGCAATGGTCAGTGAGCTGATCACCCACTTGATGGCCTGGTTCACAGCCGCCATCGGCAGCATCATTCCCAGGTACTCTGGCAAGAGCCGCCGCAGCAAGGTTGCCCGGTCGTACGTCACTACTGCTCGTACTATTCGTGCGTTGAAATTGGAAAACCACACGTCCAGCCCCGTCCGCACGCCCAGAACTGCCACTAGTGCTGCGACCAGCCGAGTTTCCGTGCAGCCAATGCTGGGGAACCCAATGCCCAGAAGCCGTGTCACTGACTTTATAAACTGCGATATGGTCACTATCCGGGCGCCCTGCTGGTTCTTGGCAAGCAGCCCATCCACTGCGTCCTGCTGCAGCATCTGCTCCCGCTGAATCTGCTGCTGAAGCTGGCTGTACCCCTTTGTTCCTTGCTGCACCGGCACGACGTTGACGACCTGGCTGGCACTGCCCATTTGGCTCTGCATGACACGCTGCTGTTGCTGCTGGTACATCTGCTGCTGCACTTTGCGCAGCTGCTCCTGCCGCATCTGCGTGTCAGGGCTGATCCGCCCGTAATTGCTATTGTGGCCATTGTAGTGCAAGTCAGATGCTGGCGTGTGAGGTGAACTTTTCAAAGCTGGGAACTGCTCCTGCGCAGTAAGCTCGGGGCCTGCAAGCCCTTGCTCCTGTCCATTGTTGGCATCTTTGGCATCAGGATCCGCCCACAGCCGCTCCTTGTGCCGCTGATCGCGGGTAAGTCTGCCCGTAGACGAGCCCCACGGCGTCTGCGAAACAAAGCGGTGCGATGGTGCCAATGCGTCTGCGGCATGAGCGCCTCTAAGCGGGCCATTCGTACTGGGGCTCACTGCACCCGAACTAAACGTATCATACGTAGCCGCCGCTGGCACTTTACGCGCATCTGCCTCTTCATCCTCCGTCACGTCGTTTTCGTCGCCATAGTTGCTATCGGAAAATATCGACTCTTCGGTATAAGAGTCCGAGTAATCTTCCGTATCTGTCGTATAGTCCTCAGGTGCTGATTCTGCAGGCGATTGTGAGTCTGATTCCATCTGTTCTTCTCTGGCTACCGCTTCGTAAGCTGCCGCCGCATATGTTTTGTCAGGCTTGATGCCCTGCACTGCAGCGTCATCGACCCTTTGTGTATTTTTTTGATCAGCTATAATAGACTTAGCGTTTGCTTCGGTTGCGCATATAGCAGACTGTGGCTCAGTACTTCTCTCGGTGTTTTCATTCAAAGCGGAGCTGGTAGTGTCGGGTGTCATGAATAATACGCTTTATTTTGCTTGCTTTGGTTTTTGAAGCAGCTTGTGAATTTGCTTTCTTTAACCAGGCCTTTTTCTGGGTATAAATTAATATACGCAAGCTGCGGGATGATAAAGTGCTTTTTTTTCCTTCGTGGTAATAAAAGTAAGTGTGGTAGCGAAAGAAAGAAAGAAAGTGGGGTTTGAAATGAGAGAGCTTTGTTGTGTTCAGAAAAAAAAAATGAAGGATGTTTTGGTGTTAAACCATTAAAAGGCATGTGAAAAATTTCCTGTAGCTACTGCTGGCCAATCGCAAATGCCAAGCAGCCGCATGTGATTTTTTTTTTTTTTTTTTTTGGAGAGCTTTGCCTCATATCATAAAAAGAAGCGATAAGCAAGTTACTTTGTGCAAAGAAACAACACCGAAGCTGATTAACAAAAAAACGTTATCCGATTTCTCCTTGCATAATTGCGTGGTTTTGCTCAGGAGGGTTTAAACTTTATACGCGTGCTTAAGCTTACAAGTTTAATAAAAAAATGTAGAATCTCAAGTGTTTGTGGATTTTTTTCTGTGTGCGGGAAAAAAAAAAGCTGACGAAAGCCATGATATTATATTTCTATGCAACAAAAACAATAGCATTTTATGATGTATAGGAAGTATATACTGCTCCAAGCTACAGGTAAGAAGTGTGTTTTTATACAGAGCATAAGGTTGACGTGGAAATGAGATATAAATATATCAAATTTAAAATGTATTTTTTTCCCACTTGTACCTTTTCCATCCCTATTTTTTCCTGTTTTTGTTTTTGCGTTTGGTTAAAATACTTATACCCGGGACATAATATTTCAAAAAAAAAATGTGTCAAAGCTTATTTATACCCAAGAAACATTTCCTCCTCCCCAAATTTAAACATCCAATAGAAACATATAATAAATTTTTTCCACTATTTTAGTACACGGTGCTGTAAAAAAAAAAAATTATAAAGATGGATCCAAAGGATACATTTAGCTTTTCAACATCGTCAGATATTTCGGACCTTCTTTTATTGATTTCGCAGCCGCCTCCGCTCAGCACCTCTGTAACATCGTCCTTGGCACTTGACAATTTATTGGCAAACATGGCTACTCCCGTAGAAACCAAACCCATTCTGTCTACCAGCGAAGAGCCCACCAGTATGACTGCTAAAAGTAGCTCAACAAACTCGATAGATGGCATGTCTACCACTGAATATGCCAATTCGCCTGGTAGCCAAAGCCTGCTGCCGACTCGAGTACCCAGCTTCAATGACATAAATGGAATGGCCGGGAGCAGCCAATTGAGCCAGCAACCGGCCATTTCGCCCTTACAGCCATCAATACTTGATATAGGCCCACCGCTGCAGTTCTCCATGAGCGAAATAAACGGGACCACGGCGCCAGGGATAAGGCATAGCATGGTCTCGATGCCATCGGGGCAAGGAATGCCGTTTGTTCTAACCCCCACTCATGAGCGTCGAGTCCTTCGTCGTCATAGCAGGTCAGCCCCACATCCGTACATTCCAGAACACCCTTCGAGACGAAACAGCACGGTATCTGCATATCCATCTCAAAGATCGAGCAGATGCATTGTTCCTTCTATCAACCAAGATGGCTCGTACAAATGCTGTGCGAACTGTCTAACAGCAGAGACTCCCAGTTGGCGTCGGCATCCGGAAACTCAGCAACTGCTGTGCAACGCGTGTGGGCTGTATCTGAGGCTTCATCGTAAGTCACGGCCTATAACTATTGATGAGGCTGGGCACATCCAGGTTATTCGCAAAAACGCTGCTGTTCAGCGCGACCCGATTAATCTGGCTTCTCAAAGCAATGGCACAGTGGAAAGAATGTCCTATATGCCTCCTCAGCAGCAGCACGCGAGCCTGGCTAGTGCTCAGCTGGGCAGCTTCTCGTCGCTGCGTACGACCTCGTCTAATGCCAGCTTGCAGGATATTGGCGAGTACTCGAATGTCGATTTTATGTTTGCGCCCAGTCCTTCATACTCCAATGTCAACCAGCCCAGGCTGACGGAGAATATGATGCATCTGCATATTGCTGATAGTCGCAACGAGTTCCCAGCATCTTACTCTACAAATTCTGGGTGGATTCCTTCAGAGATAAGCTCGGTTAATCAGCCAAGCAGCAGTGCTGTTGATGATGATTTAGTCAAGGCCCTGCAAGCTGTAAAAGATAAAACCTGTGCAGAAAACTAACTTGTTTTAATTTAAAAAAAAACTTTTTTTAAGCACCTGTTGCTGGTGTTGCATTAACAGCTGGTGCACTGGCTGGCTGAGCAGCTTGTTCTTGCCTCGTCTTCTTGGGCTTCTTCTTCTCTCCAGTAGCCTTGGCAAACTCATCCTGCTCCTTCTTGACACTATCCAGCAGTCGCTTAGCCTCAATTGCACGTGGCGACTCTTCACCAAATATAACCACTCGCGACTTGTACGCTGCTTCCAGCGCACTTCTGCCTTCTTTGAGGTAGCGGCGGATAACGCTGCGGCCAGCTGGAGTGCGGTTTCCTGCGTTCTTCTTCACCTGCTTCAGACACATGTCGCCCAGTGACATCTGGTACTCGGCCAAGCGTGGATAATGCTTGGGAATCGGCAGTGAGGCTTCCTCTGCTGGTCCCAGCATCCGCTCTACCACTATAGAGTTGTAGCGGATGGCACGCCCTATGTCGTTCAGCTGCGTGCACACACGAATCAGCGCCACGTACGCATTGATCAGGTACGCATTGTAGGGGCTCAAAACTCGCTTCCCTTCAAAGTTCTCAATAAACTCTTCCAGCTGCATGCGCGCACGGTCCAGGTCGCCACGCTGCATGGTCTGGTGCGCCGTACTGTAGCTAAGAATGGCTGCCTTGAGGATATCTACCAGATGGGTGACTTCCAGCTTGGCCTGGCAGCTCTCGCATTCGGCAAACTTGCCCTGAATCTCCTGGTCCAGCGCCGAAATATCTGTCATAAGCTCATTGATGTCATCGACCTCCTTGGTCTCCTCAAAGATCATCACGCCGCGGTGGCACTTTGTGCACTGAATGCCGTCCATCAGGCGGTCGATGGACTGAGACAGTGGCTGTGAACACCGCCGGCACTTGCACCAAAAGTGCCGTGTCAGCAACAGCTCACGACGACGTTGCTCGCGCGGCTGGAACAGATCTGCGTATGACACAGTCAGCTCCGTATCTGCCGGCACATCGCTAAGCGTGCGCACGTAGATGGTGCCGCCTGCCTCGCCAATAAACACGCAGTTGGGCGTGCAGCTGTGGTGGAAGTAGAGCGCGCTAAACGGGTACACACCCATAAGCTGCTGGCCGTTGACAGCCACCTGGTGATGGTTGGTACTAAAGATGCATGCCAGCTCTACCGCCTCTGACAGCGACACGCGTGCGGACTCAGGAACCAGCGCAATCATCTCCTTAAGTGCCGTTTGCAGCTGCTTGATGGAACTGCGGTCCAGATAGTGCCGGTTTGCATTGAGATCCAACACACATCCATAGGGCGTCTGCTGTGCAGCCACTGCCGAGCTGGAAAACTCGGGCTTCTTATCTGATGCGTCGCTGCTCTGCACGGCACGACGTCCAATCAGCGCTAAAACTGCGCGCAGGTTCTCCAGCGGCACACTGTGCGTGGTTGCGATGGAGTTGCACTTGGCCAATGCTGCGCACTGCACGCCGTGCTCTGCAGAGTGCTGCTTCATGCACGCTTCGGAGCAATATGCGGCCATCTTGCACGTTCCACACGAATGTGCTGGCACTGAAACCGTCTCCTTCTGCCCCTCAATCACCTTGCCTGATGCGTCGGTTTTGTTTCGAGTTTGCGTTTTCGTAGGAACTGAGCCAAAGCAGCGGTGGCACATGCCTACAAACGACTGGTTCCGTACAATGGCTGCTGCTGCCTTCTCTACCGCAACCAACGTGCCTGCTTCGAGGTTTTTGGATGCTACTGCATGCCGACCCTTTGCGTGCGATGACTTTAGCGTGATAGGCATTACATCTTGAATGCCCTGGTACTTGGTGTTGTCAGCAACAACCTTCTTGGCCTTCTTCTTCTTGGCTACTGGCTGCGCAGCATTTGCATCAACAGTGGGCTCGGTAGTAGCTGCCATTCCTTTTTTAGTGGAAAATGTCTAGTACTTGTAGAACAAAAACGATAGCGGTAACGAGAGAAAAAAAAAAGAAACAAGGAAGTTGTATGTAAGAGAGAGAGAGAGATGCAGCTACAAGGAGAAAGAAAAAACCAAGTGTGAAATCAATATAGGCCCTATTTTTTATCTGCTTAATAGAAGGGAGTGGCGCAAGAGTCAAGAAAAGAACACAAGGAGAGAAAGACTATTACACGCCTGCTATCCAAATCCCTCTTTTTTTTTCTGTTCTGCTGTGGTGTTAGCGTGGGTTTCATAGCTACAGATATATTCTCATCTATTGAATCTGCTTTTGCTTGATGCCCACACAGAAACATTTTGCAAAGCACAAGAGCAGTAGCTTGCTCTGAGTCAACGTGCTTAATAAAAATGTAAAACTAATGATCTATTTCCGAGAACTATTTTCGCTGTTCTCCAAAATAATGTTCCTGGTTAGGCATTAAAGCGGGGAGAGAGAGAGAAGTAATACATTTTCTGTGCATATGTGTGACAAGCTCTACTAGTTTACAGCTTCAAATGAAGGGCGTGCTGAAGTGTGGTGCATGTTTCCTCATCTCGAGAGAAAGTCAATTTACAGGGCAGATGGGCTTACATTCAAGTTCCTTCGGTTCAGTAAGAGAAAAATAGAGGAAGAGAGAAAGAAGTGTTTATTAAACAAGGCTGCACACAGCATAAATGGTGCATACAGGACGGTCCTTACGCAAGGCCCAATAAAATGGAGCCAAGTTCCCAGTTTAAATCACACTTGATCATGGGGCTGGAGATTAAGATGTATCGCACATCGCTGTTGTATCTGCTGCCTACTTCACAGTTACCACCTATATCGCAAGAGATGTCCATCTTGAGTATCAAAATGATTAATTAGAAACAAAAGAAAGTGGATTAGTCAACCTCCTCAATGGTAGGGCCCTGGTCGCCACCCGACGACTCGCCTGGAGCAGCGCCGCCAGGAGCACCACCTGGGAAACCGCCAGGAGCAGCACCGCCAGCAGCACCCTGGTACATCTTGGTCATGATCGGGTTGGCGATCTCCTCAAGCTCCTTCTGCTTGCTCTCGTACTCCTCCTTGGAGGCCTCCTGCGACTCATCGAGCCACTTGATGGTGTCTTCGACAGCCGAAGTCAGCTTGCTCTTGTCGTCGTCAGAGATCTGGCCAGCAACCTTCTCGTCGTTGATGGTGTTCTTGAGGTTGTAGGCATAGCCCTCAAGACCGTTGCGGGCAGCCACGCGGGCAGCAACAGCCTCGTCCTCAGCCTTGTACTTCTCGGCATCGGAGACCATACGCTCAATGTCCTCCTTGGACAGGCGACCCTTGTCGTTGGTGATGGTGATCTTGTTCGAGCGGCCAGTAGACTTGTCGACAGCCGACACGTTCAGGATACCGTTGGCATCAACGTCAAAGGTAACCTCGATCTGGGGCACACCGCGAGGAGCAGGGGCAATGCCGGTGAGGTCGAACTTGCCCAGCAGATTGTTGTCACGGGTACGGGTGCGCTCACCCTCGTACACCTGGATGCTCACAGCAGGCTGGTTGTCAGCGTACGTCGAGAACACCTCGGACTTCTTGCAGGGCACAGTGGTGTTACGCTTGATCAGGGCAGTCATCACACCGCCAGCGGTCTCGATACCCATGGACAGCGGAGCGACATCGAGCAGCAGCAGGTCCTGGGTCTTCTCGGAAGTATCGCCCGACAGAATGGCAGCCTGCACGGCGGCACCGTAGGCAACAGCCTCGTCAGGGTTGATGGACTTGTCCAGCTCCTTGCCGCTGAAGTAGTCCGAGATAAGCTTCTGGACCTTGGGGATACGCGTGGAGCCACCAACCATGACAATGTCAGAGATCTCGTGCTTGCTGACCTTGGCGTCCTTCAGCACCTTGTCGACTGGCTCCAAGGTGGAGCGGAACAGGTCCGAGCACAGCTCCTCGAAGCGGGCACGGGTGATCGAGGTGTAGAAGTCGTTGCCCTCAAAGAGCGAGTCGATCTCAATGGATGCCTGGGCGGACGACGACAGAGAGCGCTTAGCACGCTCACAGGCAGTGCGCAGGCGGCGCAGGGCACGGGCATTGCCGGTCATGTCCTTCTTGAACTTGCGCTTGAACTCCTGCGTAAAGTGGTTCACCAGGCGGTTGTCAAAGTCCTCGCCACCCAAGTGAGTGTCACCGGCAGTGGCCTTGACCTCAAAGATACCGTCCTCAATCGACAGCAGCGACACATCAAAGGTACCGCCACCCAGATCGAAAATGAGTACGTTGCTCTCGCCTCCGCCCTTCTTGTCCAGGCCATAAGCAATGGCAGCGGCAGTGGGCTCGTTGATAATGCGCAGCACGTTCAGGCCAGCAATGAGGCCGGCGTCCTTGGTGGCCTGGCGCTGGGAGTCGTTGAAGTACGCGGGCACCGTCACCACGGCGTCCTTGACCTCGCCGCCAATGAATGCCTCGGCGGTCTCACGCATCTTGATGAGGACCATAGAGGAGATCTCCTCAGGCGTGAACTTCTTGGTCTCGCCCTTGAAGTCCACCTGGATGACGGGCTTGCCACCGTCGCTGATGACCTTGAACGGCCAGTGCTTCATGTCCGACTGCACCTCGCCGTCGTCGAACCGCCGGCCAATAAGGCGCTTGGCGTCAAACACCGTGTTGTGAGGGTTCATAGCGACCTGGTTCTTGGCGGCATCACCAATCAGGCGCTCAGAGTCAGTGAAGGCAACATACGAAGGCGTGGTGCGGTTACCCTGGTCGTTAGCAATAATTTCGACCCGGTCGTTCTGCCACACACCCACGCACGAGTACGTGGTACCCAAATCAATACCGACAGCTTTTCCCATTTTGTTGTAGATGTAGATGTATCGTTAAAAAAACGCTGGCTTAATAATAAAAATGATGAAAGAATAGCTTTCAACTATACAAGAAAAATTTTAGCTAGAGAGAAAAAAAGCGGTTTTTGCTTGACACCTTTCTCTACGCTTTTATCTTTTATACCCTACTTTTGGAGGGGCATCTGGAAGCATCGAGAAAAAACAGGGCAAGGGGATACTGCTAGCTATTTTTCTTTTTGGCCCATAGAATCACCGCAAAAGATCTATAGGCTTCCACGACCCCTCGTCCTAAACTTCTTTTTAAAGCTTGCTGGCTCCTCCCTTTTTTTTTAGCTGGGCTGCATTGCGCCTGGCCCAGCCACCGGTAAAGCACGTCCTGCATTGGCACTTTGGAACTACATGACTATCCTGCACTTATATAACCCATGGTCGTCGGCGATACCTTCACAGGCGCTGGAGACTTGGCCACTGCAGGCTGTCCTGGAGTGATTTGATTAGATAAATATTATTGACTGTGATCAGGACGTACTGCTCTGTTGAATGATTTTGGGGTGGCAAAAAAAAAAAAGAATAGTGCTCGCGATTATCGCACATTGGCTTAAAGATATTAACCTTGATCTTATGTGGATGGCATACTAGTGTATGGATATAATTGCTCCCGTTCAAATAAATGTGGTTGTACCTCAACAGGCATGCTCTTTAAATCATTTTATACTCGTATACTCCCTGTTCATTGATAAGACTAATTCAAACTGTTTGCTTTCCTGGTGGCAGATGTTTCTGTAGTATAAAAATGCACAACTGAAAACATTTTCCAAGAGGCTATTTCAGTCTCAAGGCACTTACTTCGTTACTGCGCTAATTGGATAATCCGTTGCATTTAAGCGCCTAATTCAATGTGATTGGTTCGAATGTCGCCGAAAGAGAGCAGAAGCCACGCATGGCTTCGTCATTGCCTGCTGTCTGTGATAAAGAAAAAACATGCGTTATCTATACATCGTATCGGTTGCATTATCTTGCAAGATCAGCTTTCTGTAATCCCAAGTGACAGGAGCCCACTTGTCTGTTCGCAGCCAAGCCAAATGCAATAGAAAGCGCTATATTCTTAAGGACTATAAGACTACAGTGAGCGATGGAATTAAAACAGTTTCTGAGATTCAGATGCGCACAGGCCACGCTTGACGAGTCTAGCAAGGTAAATTTAGATCCAAAAATGGGTTGCATGTTTAGGATTTCTTTTATTTCCAATCCAAGCAGATGGGAACAAAAATGTGGGCATGTTATTTCAGATGTGTGAAATACAATTAGTAGATTTTTTTGAAATGTCCACTTGTTTTTGCCTTATTTTCAACATGTTGTGTGTACATTAAGGTGCTCGTATCTGCATTGCCCATTGCTTGCAGTACATGCAACGTAGAAACAAGTGCTCTTTCTTATTGAAATTTTGTGCGTGGGTAATACGGAAAACGCAGCTTTTATCGGGAAGATCCTTTTTTCAAATGCTAAAAAGTGGCCTATTCATTTTGTACATAGTACAAATGTGAATCCCAATGCGTTTTGAAGAATCATCAAATTGGTTGTGAAAGTAAAGAAGATCGTGCTTGTTCGGAAACATTTCCTTTTTTTGTTTACGCTCACATGTTATTTTCGGACTGTTTCGGAGCAGTGTTTTGCTTGCACGCATGAATTATAGTATTTTGACCACATGAAGGAAAAGGGGGTGTAGCCATTTACACCCCCCAGGAATTTTTTAAGCTGGCTTGTCATTTGGCAATACTGGCGATTTCAGATGCTTTTCTTGATAAGTCTTCACCGAAAAAGCGCATTCATTCAATCATTAAAAATAAATGCGACTCAGATGAATCAGCTATAAATTGAATGTACAAGGGCCTCGCCTTTCATCTAATCTTTTTCATCTGGCAATATATTAACTAGCTATTTTTCTAGGCTTTAACATTAACCAGAAGATCACTTTCATTTTTCCAAAGATATTCGTGTATTAGCATCTATTTTCTAAAAAAAAAAAAAGTTAGCCATGGTATCGAGAGCCAATACTCAAGGTTATGGCTGGGCTGGTGCATTGCCGCCAAAGCAAGGGCTGTACGATCCCGAGAATGAACGCGACTCGTGTGGAGTTGGATTCATCATCAACATCAAGGGCACTGCTTCGCACAGCATCCTGCGTGACTCTGAAGATCTGCTATGCAACATGACGCACCGAGGTGCTACTGGAGCCGACGAGCGCGATGGTGATGGTGCGGGAGTAATGGCGGCAATGCCTCACAAGTTTATGTCCAAAGTATTCAAGCAGCTTGGATGCACTGTGCCTCCGGCAGGTCAATATGCCACTGGCAACTTGTTCTTGCATCCTGACGATAAAAAACGTCATGCGGATATTTTAACCGTTGAAAAAATTGCCGAAAGCCTGGGCCTGCACATTGCCGCATGGCGACAGGTGCCCACCAACTCTGAAATCTTGGGGCCTATAGGACGCTCTCGCGAGCCAGTGGTGATGCAGCCACTAGTGGTAGCTCAGGATGAGCAGCTAGAGGAGCAAGACTTTCAGCGGCGGTTGTTTGTTTTGCGCAAAAGAGCAATGCACGAGAGTGCGGCTGACAGCTGGTTCTACGTGTGCTCATTGGCAGCCCGCAACATTGTGTACAAGGGCCTGCTGACGCCAGCACAAGTTCCTGAGTATTTCTCTGATCTCCGTGATAGCGACTTTGAGACACACTTTGCCCTTGTGCATTCCCGTTTTAGCACTAACACATTCCCATCTTGGGAGCGCGCCCAGCCCTTCAACTGGTGCGCACACAATGGTAAGTTTTTTCCCCTAACAGCAGATTGGCTAGAAACCCCGAATACAGATCTGCTTTTTATCGATATAATCGATAACCAACTTAGTTGCTTATCTCGATCTCTAATTCTTTTTTCTGTGCATGTGATATTTAGGCGAAATCAACACGCTGCGGGGCAACAAGAATTGGATGCGGTCTCGTGAAGGACTGCTCGAATCCAAGGCATTTGGCAATGCGCTGAAGGCAGTATACCCCATTATTGACGAGCACACTTCGGACAGTGGTGCGTTCGACAATGTGCTGGAGTTACTGGTGGCTAGTGGTACCATGACAATGCCTGAAGCAGTGATGGTGATGGTACCTGAAGCGTGGCAGAACGACACGCAAATGTCAGCAGAAAAGCGAGCATTCTACGAGTGGGCATCGTGCATCATGGAGCCGTGGGATGGGCCAGCGTTATTTACATTTAGTGATGGACGGTACTGCGGTGCATCGCTGGATCGCAACGGGCTGCGGCCATGCCGGTACTATGTAACGACAGACAACCGCATGATCTGTGCGTCAGAAGTGGGCACAGTCAAGGTGGATGCCAAGGATATAGTGCAAAAGGGCCGGCTTATGCCAGGACGCATGCTACTGGTGGACACATCATCAGGAACAATTGTTGATGACCAAGAGCTAAAGCTTCAGTATGCGCGGCAGCATCCATTTGGACAGTGGATCGAGCGGCAGCAGATCAAGCTGGAAGATCTTCAAGCAAGCAAGGAAGCGATCATAGTAGATAGCACGCCACTGTCTCGCGACCGGCGGCTGCGGGCATTTGGATATTCTGCAGAGCAGCTTAACCTGATTATTGGGCCGATGGTGCAGAACGGTAAGGAACCTCTGGGATCAATGGGTAATGACACTGTGCTGGCATGCCTGGATCCAGCACCGCGGCTGCCCTACGAGTATTTTCGTGAGCTGTTTGCGCAAGTGACCAATCCGCCGATCGACCCGATTCGCGAAAAGATTGTCATGTCGCTGGCATGCCATGTGGGACCGGAAGGCAATTTGCTTGAGGTCTCAGAGCAGCAAGTGCATCGGCTGTTGTTGCAATCGCCAGTGCTTACCAGTGGAGAGCTAGCAGCAATCCGCGAAATGACAAGCAAGTACCCTGATTGGTCAACGCAAACAATTGACATAACATACGATGTCAGCGAGGGAATTGGCGGGTACTCGCGTGCGTTAGACCGTGTGTGTGCAGAGGCGGAGAAAGCAATTGCAGCTGGAGCCAAAGTAGTAGTGCTATCAGATCGCGCGGCAGATGCGCAGCGCGTGGCAGTGTCAGCGCTTCTAGCAGCAGGAGCTGCGCACCACTATCTGGTAGCTCAAAAGCAGCGGGCCAAAGTGGCATTGATGGTAGAAACAGCTGAAGCACGGGAAGTACATCATTTTTGTGTGTTGGTGGGATATGGTGTAGATGCAGTGTGTCCATATATGGTATATGAAGCCATTGCCAAGCTGCGCCGCGAAAAGGTGCTGGATGGTGCCAGCGAGAGTGAGCTTGTGGAAAAATTCCGGGCAGCAGTAGACGACGGGTTCCGCAAGGTGATGTCCAAGATGGGCATATCGACGCTTCAGTCATACAAGGGCGCACAGATCTTTGAGGCGCTGGGTGTGGCCGACGAGGTGATTGGGCGGTGCTTTGTGGGCACGGCATCGCGGGTGGCAGGCACAACCCTGGCAGGGTTTGCTGCCGATGCGCTGGCACGACACGATAGCGCATACTCCAGCGGCATTTCAGAGGCAGGGACAACAATGGGCGATGAAGGCGAATACAACTGGCGTAAGGGTGGGGCACAGCATGTAAACACGCCGACAGCCGTAAGCAGCTTGCAGGATGCCGTGCGACGCGAGAACCAGAAATCATGGGCACGCTACACCGAAGAGGCACAACGAGCAGTACGAGATAGTACGCTACGTGGGCTGCTGGAGATCAGCGGTACAAACGCAACCGCGGTGCCGCTGGATGAAGTGGAGCCGTGGACGAGCATTGTTAAACGCTTCTGCACAGGTGCCATGTCATATGGATCGATTTCAAAAGAAGCACACACAGCGCTGGCAGTGGCAATGAATAAGATTGGCGGCAAGAGCAACTCAGGAGAGGGCGGTGAAGATCCTGAGCGGTCGATCGTGCAAGAGGATGGCAGCTGTGCGCGATCAGCGATCAAGCAAGTGGCATCAGGGCGGTTTGGCGTGACCAGCAGCTATCTGGCCGACGCAGACGAGCTACAGATCAAAATGGCGCAGGGTGCCAAGGCAGGTGAGGGCGGCGAGCTGTTGGGAACCAAAGTGTCGAAGGAAATAGCACATACGCGGCATACAACTCCAGGAGTGACGCTGGTATCGCCACCGCCACACCATGACATCTACTCAATTGAGGATCTGAAGCAACTGATTTTTGATCTCAAGAGCGCAAATGAGAACGCACGGGTTTCAGTTAAGCTGGTGTCGGAAGTGGGTGTAGGTGTAGTTGCAGCGGGCGTGGCCAAGGCGCTGGCGGACCACATTCTGATTGCAGGGCATGACGGCGGTACAGGCGCAGCACGGTGGACAGGCATCAAGTATGCTGGGCTGCCATGGGAGCTGGGCCTGGCCGAGACACATCAGACGCTGGTGCTGAATGGGCTGCGTGGACGTGTTGTGCTGCAAACAGACGGTCAGCTCAAGACAGCAAATGACGTGGCAGTGGCAGCGCTGCTGGGTGCAGAAGAGTTTGGATTTGCAACTGCGCCGCTGGTGACACTGGGCTGCGTGTATCTGCGGCGCTGCCACCAGAACAGCTGCGCAGTAGGCGTGGCCACACAAGATCCAGAACTGCGAGCAAAGTTTGCCGGGCAGCCCGAACACGTAATTAATTTCTTCCACTACCTGGCAGAGGACCTGCGGATGATCATGGCTCGGCTAGGCTTCCGCAGAGTAAGTGAAATGGTAGGACATGCGGAGCATCTGAGCGTGCGTGCAGACTATGCAAGCGCAAAGGGTGCTTTGGACTTGAGCGCACTGCTGAAGCCGGCACATATAATGCGGCCAGGGGTGCCCACACACTTTGAGACGCCCCAGGAGCACGGTGTGAGCGGACGGCTGGATGCTCGCTTGGTGCCACAACTGCAGGCGGCACTGCAGAGTGGCGCCCGGACAAAGCTTGAAACCGCAATCTGCAACACAGACCGGGCATTTGGGACAGTTCTGTCGTACCACGTGTCGCGGGCACACGGCGGCAAGGGGCTGGAGGAAGGCACGGTGCATCTGCGGCTGACAGGATCGGCAGGGCAGTCGCTGGGGGCATTCCTGGCGCGAGGGCTAACGGTGGAGCTGGAGGGTGATGCCAACGACTATGTAGGCAAGGGTCTGTCGGGAGGGCGGCTGATCATTTATCCGCCACAGGATGCAGCATTTGACGCGGGGCGCAATGTCATTGTGGGCAACGTGTGTCTGTTTGGCGCAACATCAGGCGAGGCATTTGTGCGTGGTGTGGCAGCAGAGCGGTTTGCAGTGCGCAACTCGGGCGCGCTAGCGGTGGTGGAGGGTGTGGGCGACCATGGCTGCGAGTACATGACGGGTGGGCGCGTGGTGGTGCTGGGCAGCGTGGGTCGCAACTTTGCAGCAGGCATGTCGGGCGGCATTGCATATGTGCTAGCGGACCAATTTGTAGAGAACTGCAATGTTGAGAGCGTTGAACTAACTACTGTGTATGATGACGACGAGGTACAGTGGTTGCGCGAGACAATTTCCCGCCATGCACAGCTAACGGGCTCTGAGCGCGCACGCGATGTCGTACGGCGCTTTTCTGAGCTGCTACCACGCTTTGTCAAGGTCCTGCCTACCGACTATAAGCGGGTACTGGAGGAGGAGACAGCGCGGCAAAATGCTGGTGCTGAGGTAGACCCGGCATCAGATTCGGACCGCACTTTGTGTGCAGATCCACAGCCAACCAAGGCAGCAGCAGCGCCGCAGCTGGTGGATATTGAAGACGCGCTGGTAGACGACACACAGCTGGCAGTCCGTGCCAAGAAGCTGGACAAGCTGCGCGGATTCGTGCGGTATGGGCGACGTGGCGACCGCTACCGCAGCGCAGCGCGGCGTGTTGGCGACTGGAAGGAGATCTCAGCACGACAAACGCGTGCGCAGGTGCAGGTTCAGGCAGCACGGTGCATCGACTGCGGAGTGCCGTTCTGCCAGTCGGATGTAGACGGGTGTCCGATTGGTAACGTCATTCCTAAGTGGAACGAGCTGGTGTTCCGTGACCAGTGGCGAGCAGCCTTTGAACGCCTGATGGCTACCAACAACTTCCCTGAGTTCACCGGCCGCGTATGCCCGGCGCCGTGTGAAGGTGCCTGTGTGGCGGGGCTGAGCGCGCAGCCCGTGGCCATAAAGTCCATCGAGGCTGCCATCATCGACCACGCGTGGGCTGCGGGCTGGATGGCCCCGACGCCGCCGGCACAACGATCGGGCCGGACTGTGGCTGTGGTGGGCTCGGGCCCGGCGGGGCTGGCAGCTGCAGACCAGCTCAACGCGGCAGGTCACACAGTAACGGTGTATGAGCGCGAGGACCGCATCGGCGGGCTGCTGACGTACGGGATCCCCAATATGAAGCTCGACAAGCATGTGGTGCAGCGCCGCATCGACAAAATGGCAGCCGAGGGCGTGCGCTTTGTGACAGGTGTAGCAGTGGGCGAGAGCGTGACGGCAGCGGACCTGCAGCGCGACTACGATGCGGTGCTGCTGGCAATGGGTGCTACATGGCCGCGCGATCTGCGTATTGAGGGCCGTGAGCTGCAAGGCACGTACTTTGCGATGGAGTTTCTGACTGGCAACACCAAGGCCGTGCTAAGCCAGCAGCAGCCGCAGCTGTCGGCTGCTGGCAAGCACGTGGTAGTGATTGGCGGTGGTGACACTGGCAACGACTGTATCGGCACGGCGGTGCGGCAGGGCGCTGCAAGCATTGTAAATTTTGAGCTGATGCCGCAGCCGCCGGCACAACGTGCGCCCGATAACCCCTGGCCACAGTTCCCGCGCGTCTTCAAGGTCGACTATGGCCATGAGGAGGTCGTTGCGCGCTGGGGCCGCGATCCGCGCGAGTTCTGCATCTCTGCCAAGCGCTTTGTTGGAAACAGCGACGGCTGCGTCGAGGCAATCGAGACCGTTCGCGTCGAGTGGTCCAAGGGCGAAAACGGGCAGTGGGCCATGAGTGAGGTTCCAGGCTCTGCTGAGCTGCACAAAGCAGACCTGGTGCTTCTGGCCATGGGATTTTTGGGGCCCGAGTCCCGCTTGCTGGACCAGCTTGGGGTTGTCCGTGACAAGCGGTCCAACATCAGCACTGGCGGATCCTACCAGACATCTGTCGCTGGCGTGTTTGCTGCCGGAGACTGCCGCCGCGGCCAGAGCCTTGTGGTCTGGGCCATCAACGAGGGCCGCATGGCAGCACGCGAAATCGACGTCTTCCTGCGTAATGCCTCCTCACATCTGCCTGTGTCAGGAGGGGTTGTGCCACGCACCATTTCAGCTCTGCCACCAAAGGAACCAATCCCTGCTTAATCACTTCTCTTTCTGATCTCTTTTTTTTTTTTAAAAAAAAAAATATTTTCTATTATTTAAATGAAGGAAGCGCATTCGCCATTGTCGCCGAAACTGTCGGATTCTCCTGGGGGATCTGTGGCCGAAACTCATGAAGCTGCTGACAACGAATCTCTGGGAAAAGAAGCTGCTCAGAATGCTCAAAGCGATGCTGAGCCCGAAGCGGAGCCCATATATACGATGGATCCAACTGGGTCCAAAGTAGACATGGACGATGCACTAGCCAAGGCACGGGCCATAGCAGCAAAGCTGGGCTCCATGCAGCGGTCATCCGCAGCAGCAGCAACAGCAACAGCAACAGCAGCAAAGCCCCCGATGGAGCGACGCCGAAGTGTATCCCCCGACCGTTCGCAGCCAGCAAAACGGTCCCGTTCTCCTTCTCCTCTTCCCCCCCAGCGACGCGATAACCGACGTCGTTTCGATGCCGACGTGCAGATGAGGCCGCTGCTGTCTTTCCCTGTGCCTAGTCAGCTTTCCGGCCTGATTATTGGCCGCAACGGCAACCACTTGCGGTCGTTGGAGCAGCGGCATGGCGTGCGCATTCAGTTTGATAATGCGGATAGGCGGAGCGTTGAGAGACAGATCACTATTGAGGGCCCTGTGGATAGTGCTGAAAGCGCGAGGAGAGATATTTTGGACTTTGTTGCCAGGCAGGATGGTCCCAAACCTACAAAGCAGCAAGCAATGCCAGCGGCTGCTCCTCCTTCGCGGGTGGTGCCTGGAGGTGGTGAGTCTTCGGTTATGGTGCCTAATGGCAAAGTGGGCCTGATAATTGGTCGAGGCGGAGAGAGTATCCGGGACATCCAGTACTCATCAGGTGCCAATGTGCAAGTGCAACCTGATAGCGGCCAACGAGATCGCGAAATCCGTCTAATCGGCTCTCCCGATCAAATAGAGCATGCGAGGATGCGCATTATGGAGATTGTATCTGCCGAAGAACCCCATCGTAATCCCGTGCAGCCGGCAGCGCATTCTCGGCCTCAGCAGTTTGTGGAAGAATTCCAGATTCCTGCTGACTCTGTTGCGATTGTTATTGGGAGGGGCGGAGAGACAATCAAGTTTTTGCAGCAGAGTTCGGGCTGTAGAATTCAGGTTTTGCAGGGTCCGCAGTTTTCTGGCCCTTTTAGGCCGGTTACTATTTCTGGTGAGCAACAGGCTTGTTTGCAGGCCCGTAGAATGATTGAGGAGAAAATCGACAGTGCCCAGGTAACGTATATCATCTATATATCTTTTTTTTCTCGCTTGCTTCTTGTTAAAAGGCAGGTTGGAAGAAGAGAAACTTTGTGATTTTGTGCGTGTATGTATATGTATTTAATTTTGTAATGCAATGAAACAAAATTTTGCTATTTTGTTTGTATGTGTTGGTTTTTTTCTTCTATCTCTGTATATTGGTGTTGCTTTTTTTTTGACGGTGATGGGGTTTTTTGTTACTGTGTGTGTGTGGTGGGACATATTTGTTGTTGCTGCTGCTATTTTGATTTATCATGTGAAATTCTCTTCCGCAAAGGGTGAGATATATAATTTGCTTATGTGGGGCGGAAGGCAAGTATATAATTTTTTATTTGAAATTTGTTGGTATGGAAAAGTATGGTGTGTGCGTGTTTTTTACTTACAATAGGAGCGGCAACGTCAGGGACAATTTCCATCTGCGGGTGGATACGGACAAATGGGGGGACCTCGAGGTTCGGCAAATGTGCAAAAGCCGTATAACCAATCAAACATGGGATATGGTGGATACGGTAGAAGTTCGGATTCAAGACAATGGAATCAACAGCAACCGCAACAACAGTATTATAGTCCGCAGCAGTCTTATGATACTGCCCAATATGGATCGTATTCGGGATATCAGCAACAACAGCAACAGCCAGCTGCAGAACAAACCCAATGGACAAACCAGCAAGCCGCTGATTACTATTCCCAGTATGCCGCAAGCAATCCTGAATATGCCCAATATGCCGACTATTATCGAAAGCTTGCTGAAAAGGATCCCAATGGAATTGTTCCTTCAGGAAATTAGCACAAACGCCTCTTTTTTTTTCAAGTTTAAAGATTATGTTTATTTTCTGCGGAAAGTAAAAGAGACTAAGAAAGAAGATGAATATTAGTGGCAAGACATTCTTCTTGCAATAAAAGTAAATGAATAACATCAATGCCTGCCGCACACAAAGTATCGACGCCTCTACAATTGACAAAAGATTCAGGTTCCTTCACACCAATAACAACTCGCCGAATTTGTGCTTGAATAATATGTGTGGTGCAAGGTATATCGGCAAACAAGGGCGAGGAGCACGGTTCCATTGTGGTATACAGGGTTGAGCCAGCGAGCAGGTGGGAGTTGATGGCATGGCGGGCCTTGCTAATGGCTTGTGCTGCTGCATGCAGCGTTGGCGCCTGGGGTTCCCGCGAATGTCCCTCGGAAATTGGCTGCTTCCCATTTATTATCAATACTCCGGTGTTGAATGCTTGTGGGTGTGGCATTGCTTTTTGTGCCTGCATCATTGCTAGTTTCATAAACTCTATATGCTCTTCAACTTCACTACTACCGTCATCATAATCTATAACTGTATAGGATCCTCGAGCGATTGGTTCTTCTACCATAGTCAACAAGATGTTTTTTTTTAAAAAAAAAAAAAAAAAGACAGAAAAAGCGAGAGAGAAAACCTTATTTTCTTTAAAAGAGTAAAAAAAAATTCACAAAATGACGTAATAAAGGAAAATAAAAAAGTGGAAAAGAAAAGATTTATGATTTGGAAGGAAAAGCTAAATTAGAAAATAAGGATTTTTATCACCATGAATGGAGATTATATATGCTTACACACTTTTCTTGGGGGATGAGAGTCCAAAAGCTCATATAAAGTAGTTGCACCAAAAAAAAGGCAAACTAAAACTCGGAAATCAACTTTATTCTTTTGCCGACCGTGAGATGTAATGAGTTGTTTTGTTTTCTCGTTGGGGATAAAGAACAATAAAAAGAGATACGAAATTTTCTTTTTTTCCAACAACTTTACATTTTTTATACATATTACACATATAAATAGTTATCACATTCCTTTATCCCACAATAAGCCAATAGAATAAAACACAATAGATATGAATTTTCAGCTGAAGAGGGAATAAACACTAATGGATCAGAATACAGCACAAGTATTGTTCGAGTTTGGCGCATGCCTGGTGATTTTAGATGCACCAGTTGGCATTGAGTTTGGCATTGATTTGGACACATGGAAAACAGGCCCATTGTTTAAAGGCATTAAAATGATTCCACCCGGAATTCATTATGTGCACTACAGTGTATTCAACAGCGAAGGGCAGCCTGGAATGCGAAGCGGCTTTTTCCACAATTTCCAGTCACGCCAGCTGATAGCCAAGCGGTGGAGCTGCGAGAACGAGGATTTGGAAGACATGGGCGAGCAAGATGTTCAGCGCATTCAGCTAAATATCCGGGACTTGGATAAGAACCTGGGTGCTTACCAGATGTCTGCGTACCCTCGGTGGCAGCAGCTGACCGCCCATATAACCGATAGACTGCTTGGTGTACTGCCTTGTAGAGGCTGGTTTTCATCTGCGACAGGATCGGTTTACGAGGACGAGGAGATGGACAAGGTGCATAAAAAGCTTGAGCAGCAGATGCAAAGCGGTAAGCTGGAGAATTCCAAGGAGATCAAGCAGATCATAGAAAATGAAAGACAGGCGCGGGGGCTATTAGAATCCAAACATGAAAGGGATAGGTTTGGATTCACCCGTATCGATATCAAGCGGTCGTTTCCGAAATCCGCTTCAGCGGAAGAAATTCGCATGTATAGTCAAGACAAATCATGGCTTTTGATGGAGCTGATTAAGAAGCAATGGCACTCGGAATATACGGCCCTGCTGGGTGAGTTTGAGTTGGCGTTTTTGGTCATTCTGGTAGGACAGAACTTTACCGGGCTGGAGCATTGGAAGCGGCTACTGCATCTGGTTCTGGGCTGCCGTGAAGCCCTGTCTCAGGTGCAGGTGGTCCAGAAGCTGTTTATCCCTTTGCTGGGTGTTTTAATGAGCCAGCTGCGTGAATGCCCTGTTGAGTTTGTCGCTTCGGTGCTGGAGCAGGATAACTTTGTGGCTGAAATTTTAAAACTCTTTGTGCTTAACGTTTATGAGTGTGGTTGTGAGGAGGCCCAGAATCTGCTGTTTCCGGAGATTTCTCGGCTGAGAAAACTGCTGGCTACCTTCGACTGGGCTCTGCCGGATGGCCAGCAGCTCCAGGAAGCCGCGGATTTGGAAGAAGGCGAGTATGCTCCTCAAATAGTTGAGCTGTAGGATTCTGACAAATATAGATTTTGCTTTTGCAAAAAAAAAAAAAAAAAGTTACTATGTACTTGGCTAGAAGAAAATATATATTACAAGCTGGCAAAGTTACTTGCCTATGTATATGGTTCCATTTCTTTGTCACTATATGTGTAGAATTTACCTGAGAGAGAAGAATCGGCGTAAAGAGCCAGGTTAGCCATTATAGCACAAGGCACATCGGCTGGAATAGGCTTTTGAAGCATCTCAACGCATACAGACATATTGATATCCAAGCCCTCGCTCTGTGCGTGCCCATGGAACTTTTTTGCAGCATCCAGCGCCTCCTTATTCATCGGAGTGTCCACCACTCCCGGATAAAACGCAATGAAGGTGATGTGGGGATACTCACTAGCCAAAGCCGCCGTCAAATAGTTCAACGCAACTTTGGTCGATCCATAAGGCCCGAATCCAGGCACAGGATGTTGGCTAGTAGATGAGGTTATATTCAGCACGACCGCCCCTTTACGATCCGAACCAGTAAATAAAGGCATGCATTGGGTTATCAGCGACATAGGCGCCTGTATGTTGGTTTGCCATTGCTGCAGCCATTCCTCGTCCGAATGGCTCAGAAGAGGACCTGTCGGGCCCACCAGCGCAGCGTTGTTTATAAGTGCTTGGAGATTACTGCCCTTATGCGTTTCCAGTAATAAGGATACAGTTTTAACGATGTTTTGTCGGGTCGTGGTATCGGTGATGTCACCGCTAATGGTAATAAGCTGGGAAAGCTTGTATTGGCTAGCTTCTTGCTGCAATGCATGTAGTAGGTCAAGTGATCGGGCTGTTGCTATCACTATCATTGGTTGTCGTTTTAGCAGTTCAAGACATACTCGCCTCCCTATTCCCTTGGACGCTCCCGTCACTATCACTATATCCATATCCTTTACCCAGAAAAAAAAAATAGGAGATATCTTCTCACAAAGAAAAAATAACAGAGAAAGAGAAATTTTTTCTCGCACACTAATGAAGGAGAAAAGGTGGCTGGTGACGTCAGGATCTTGACATCAAGGCATGTGAATCACTATAGGTGTTCTTGGATGTATACTCCTCAACAAGCCTGCATTGTTTTTAGCCTGCTGAGAAGCTGTGCATGAGAATAGCCAAGAATCAAGGCGTTCTTTTTGCTGTTTCTTTTAGAAACATTTCCCTTAGGCTTTAAAAGTCAAGCAGTGGAATACAAAAATCTCCACCTCTTTATTTAAAAGCCCGCCCATTGAGAGAAAAAGACCTCAAAGGTGCTTTAAGCTCTCTCGGCATTTATGCACAATGCACTGTTTTTTTTTTCTCCTAGAGTACAATTCAGACGGCTGCTGTATCCATGTTTTGTAGGGAAGCAGTAAATGCCTTTTTTCTCCCCTTGTGACCCAAAAAAACGCTTGCTTTTTTTTTTGCTAATATCAAAAAGTGCATAAAGCATTACATATAAAATTTTTTTCCTCTTCCTTCCTTTCTTTCTAACACTATACCAAATTTATTTATTTTTTTCTAAAGATATAGTATGGCGGGAGATACTAGCTCAGAAAAGTCCCAGCCACCTGCAGAGCAGCCTAAAACTAATGGTATCGATGGCGGCACAATGCGTGGGCTTCGAGATATAGCTGGACGCTTGCGACTAGGCAAAGGTGGAAACAAAGCCAAACGCGGGTCAACTCCACGAACCAGCATAATAGACGACCCGGTCAAATCGCCACACCACACCAGCAGAGGCAATAGCAGCTCTGCCAGTAGCCGCAGCGTCAGCAATGCAGGAACGTCCTTGGCAAACCTGAGCGACCGTCTGCGCAGGCTGCAAGAAGAAGGGCAGGAGAACAACCAGCCGTTCCGAATAAAGTTTGTGAACAATCGGGGCGAGGCCACGATGGCAGACGTCTACCCCTACGAGGAATTCAACGACATCATCCACCGTATCACAGCGAAGCTGCGCATGACTCGTCATGCCGACTACGTGCTCCTGTACAAGGATACAGATGACGAGGAAATTGGTGTAGCTTGCACGGACAACTTGCGCGAGATGTTTTCGATATTCGAGCCAGGCAGCCGGCTGCAGCTACGCATCGTGCCGTTTAAGATTAACAACAGCGGGGCACTCGACAGCATAGCGAAGATTTGGGAGTACAGCCATACGCCCAACGTGTTCCTTTCTCAGGAGGCGGAATTGAGCGATAGCGAGGCGTCTAGCCAGGATGTCAATTTGTCGGACATAAAGCTGGCGACCGAGCAGAAGCCCGAGATGGCCGAGCGCCCCAAAAAAGACGAGCATTTGGCGGTGGAAGATATCGCTGATACGGCAGTGCAGGCGGCTGCGGCCAGTGCTGCCCATGTGGCCGATGGTACCACTGTGACCACCACGGATTACGGGCCGTCGAGCACCAAGCCTGAGCCCCCCACGTCGGCGTCCTCCAAAGCATCGTCGAAAAAATCGTCCCGCAAGTCTTCCAAAGTATCCTCCAAAGCCTCTTCAGCCAAACCCACGGAGCCTGGAACTCCCGTAAACGCCAGCAGCAAATCCAAAGATACCGATGAGCTACGGCAGGCCATCATGCTTATGTCTGCCAACCTGTCCTTGGCCATCGACAGTCTGGGCAACAAGCTGACGCGCAACTTTGACAAGCTTTCTGACGAGCAGGCCAAGATCCTGGAAACTCTGACTGCGGCTGCTGAAAAGCAGAAGGCCGATGATGCAGCTGCCGAAGAAAAGAAGCAGCATGTGGAAGTGGATGTCAAAGTCGATGGCAAGCAGGAAAGCGTCGAGGTGGATGTTGAGGTGGATAAGAAGGACGACGCTGAAGAGGCTAAGAAGGACGACGTCGAAGAGGCCAAGAAGAATGGCGCTGACGAGCCCAAGGAGGAAGATGCCAAGGAGGAAGTAGAGGAGGAGAAGAAGGAAGAAGTAACAACCGAGACCAAGACCGAGACCAAGACAGAAACTAAGGTGGAAGGGGATGTTGAGATCAAGGTGGAAGAAAGCAAAACTACCACCACTACCACTACGTCCAAGCCCGAAGGCGATGCTGAAGGGTCTGCTGAAACCAAGAAGGAAGAGAAGCCCGAAGAAGCTGTTGATATCAAGGTAGAGGAGAAATCCGAGAAGGTGGAGGAGGCTGCAGAAGCCAAGGCAGAAGAAAAGAAGACAGAGAGTGCTGAAGAAACTGTCAAGGTCAAGGTAGAGGAAAAGGCCGAACAAAAGGAAGAGGTTATACATGTTGAGGTTGTAGAGGATACTCCGCCGCCACCGCCGCCGCCGCCGCCTTCAGAGCCCAAGGTAGAGAACATCAAGGTGACGGTTGAGGAAAAGTACCCGCAGGCTGAAGCGTTCAAGTTCCACTTGGCAGCTGCGAACTTTGCCTTCCACAGTAACCCCTATGCGAGCAGCTTTTTCCAGCATGGGTTTAGAGAAACCGGAATGCCTGGCCACTTCAACCAGCCATGCCTGATGACCTCGCCATTCGAATGCTCCCATGGGTGCTGTTGCCACCATGACTCGTGCTCACACAACATCTCCACCCTGTGAACCAACCAACGTATAGTTTGTATATCAGTTATATTTATATATTTAGTCCCTTCAAATTTGGTGGCTAAAAAAAATAGCTAAGGAGGAATTATTCCTTGGGCACTTCTTTGAGCACAAATTCAGCTTTTGAAAAATCTACATCATACAGTGGACATGCCAGCTTTCCATCATTTTCAGTACCAAACCCACATTTTATAAGGAGGAACATTGAACGCACCCCTTAATCTATCAAGAATGCTGGTATATGTATCGTCTGGGGTGTAGCCTACTTCTATTTGCCTATGAGCATCGCCAATCGGCTTATATGCCACTTGGAAAGGAATTCTTCTGGGAAACACTTTGACATTTTGGCCATCACTATCGCTTGTCACCGAGCATATTCTTGTTTGATCGTTAAGTTCATGCATAAAGTCATTTATAAATATATAGCACCCTTCTTCCATCGCAATTACTCCATAAACGACAAGGTATGGTTTGAGGCTGTCATGGAAACCTGCCTCTATTTGTGTATGTTTCTCATGAGTGTAATACTTTACATTCAGCAGCATGATAATAAGACACGGGGGGATGAATATGGTATACCAAGAGAATAATGTAAGTAAAAAAAAAAAGAATAGAGGATTTATGATCTTCTATTCTTTTATAAATCACCCTTGTGACTTTGGTTAGCCTTTGAAGGCTTTAAAATGCTTGCTTTTGTAGTAAGTCGTTATAGCTGCAAGCAAATATGAGAGGACGTCCGCACTTCGAAGCTCATAGAACGAAGCTATCCTTTACTTGGACTCCTATAATATACTCCGGATCTATGGCTGGTGAAAGCATTTGCAAAACACACCGCCAATACACCTGTTTATCGGAAGAACAGCCCAGAGTGCATCTTTGCGCTGCAGCTGTGTTACCATCAGCTGTGTCGGGGGGCAGGTCAGCGTTAAACGGCATTAAATAGAGAAAAGCAGAAACTATGCTAACATGTGTTTATTTTGGTGGATACCTCCGAGTATGCCATGCCAATGTTAAACTAAATTCTACTCTGAACACACACACGCACAAAAGGACAAATAAAGGGCTAAGCCATAGCTGTATGCTGCGCATTATTTATATTGAAGCCCTATTCTATGACATTTCTCAGTCGACAATTTAAGGCGGACATCATCGGCTGAATAAAAGTGCAAGACAAGTGCTGACTTCTCTTGAAAATTGTAAACCTTCTATGGGCTTTTATTGTCACTTGCTTTTAAAAGGAGGTATTTTTCTTTATACCTCTCCTCATATAAATGAAAGATTAGCGGGCTTCCTGGATTCTCTAAAGCTACGGGCGCCTTACTCTTTGGGCACCTCTCTAAGTTCAAATTTTGCATTTGGAAAATCCACATCATATAGTGCACATTCCAATTTGCAGCCACTTTCAGCACCAAGTTCACATAGCGTATAAGGGGGGACATTGAACTTGTCTCTTAGCATGTCGAGCAGGGCAGTGGCTTCGATGGTTGGCTGAACATTTACCAGTTGTGTTTGGTAAGGTCCAGCAGCCGGCATATACGTTACTTCAATATCAATATGCTCTGGAAACACTGTAATTTCCGGAATACCATCAGTGTCTAAATTTACAACAGATTCATTATCGACAGAATAATACACGTGGTCATTTACAAGCATTAGATATTTCTCACCAGCAGGAACAAATCCATCGCAAAGAGCGTGCGGAGTGGCGGGAGAAATGTGCACCGGTTTTGGTGAATATGCCTCCACATTGTAAAATTTCATATACACGTAGTCCATGTTAAGTATATGTTTTAATGAAGCAAATAAAAAAAATCCCTTGAAGGAATGAGGAAGAAAAAATAAAAATGTCTTATATCTCCCTTCTTCCTTTAATCTCTTCTTTTTTTTATAGCCAGTGCAGTTAGAGACTTTGAAACTCGCTCCCCCAGCCTTTTTTTTTTTGAGACTGCAATAAATTAATAGGACTTTCTACACTTTAAATCCAACAAAGGACTCGCCTCTAAATTTGCACTTTTATGGACAGGTGCAGTCTGTTTTCTAACCACTCAGCACTAGCATAATAGGAGAAAAACCAAAAACAGCTTTCCAGATAAAACAAACATATATATGTATATGTATGTATATGTATGTATATACTACTTTTTATACGATAGAGTACGGTTACCAGACTTGTTGTTTACCCGAGAGCGATTGGGCTTTTTGGCAAACTTGGAATCGTCGACCTTGGCGTAGGGATCAAACGTTTTCTTCTTCCTCGCTTGCTTGACGCCGCCGGCACTCTCCCCAATCGCATCGGCGTCCTCTGCCCTATAGTCGAACCGCTCCACCTTTTCGGCCTTCTCTTTGGGAGCCGGCATGCGGCCGCGCTTCCGCGAGCGCTTCTTCTTCTGCGGGACGTTCTCGTCGGACATGGCGTCGTCGGACAAGGCAATCTTGGACAGGTCCAGGGCCTCAGCCGTCTTTGATTTTTTGGGCGGGGGCGGCCTGGCCGCGGCCTGCTGGCGGGGCGGCTGGAATGCCTCGGAAATGACCATCATGTCCTTGGGGGGCTCTGCGGGCTCGCGCGGGCGCTTGGCGCGCACCCGGGCAAGCTCGGGCTCCTCCTGCGAAGCGCCCGCCACTACCCTGGCGGGCACGGCCACGGACAGAGCCAGGCTGCTGCGGATGGCCTGCGCCTTCTGAGACGCCGCCGTGGGCCTGGGCGGGCGCGTGGGCAGGCCGCCAAACAGGCGGGACTCTGCAGCCACCATGGCGTCTGCGGCGCGCAGCAGCTGCTCGGACAGCACGTCTTCAGCGCGGGCGGCCGCGCGGGCGGGCTGCTCCTCGGCAAAGCGCGTGTGCACGGGGGCGGCGCGAGGCGCCTCCTCGGCCTGCACCAGCGCGCCGAACTCCTGCAGGCGCGCATCGGCCCGCTGGCGCTCGCGCTTGATAAGCAGGACGACATCCGATGCGTACAGGCGCACCAGCGGAGGCGTGGGCTGGCAGAGCGCCAGCAGCTGGGGGGGCTCCGTGGGCATGCGGTCGGCAATGGCAAACAGCATGTGGTTGGGCAGCACATAGCGGACCGACTCGTCCTCCTGGCGCGCGCACGAGTCGCGCCACTGGTGGAGCGCGCGGAACACGGCCAGCTGCGTGGGCGTGAACGGGTGGCACCACTTCTTCAGCAGGCGGGCCCAGCCGCCGAGCCCCAGGCCGTGCTCGGCATCGTACCCCTCCTTGACGTGCTTCTTCAGCGACGTCTGCTCGGACCGGCGCAGCACCAGCTCGAGCGGCTGGGTTGGCGACGCCACGCGGTCCAGCCCGGCCAGCAGCCCAAAGTGCTCCTGGCCCGGGGTGGCCACGTCCTTGCCGACCAGGCGGCGGCCGCGCTCCAGCAGCTCGCCGCGCATGCGGTCGAACACGTGCAGCAGGAAGTGCGTGTCGGCGCGCGCGTACGCGAGCATCTCCGGGGGCACCGGGCGGATGCGCCAGTCGGCCAGCTGGTACTTTTTGTCGGCCCGGTACGCGCAGTAGGTCTGCAGCAGGTGCGCCAGCGAGTGGTGCGGCATGTTCAGCACGTGCGACGCGTGGTACGTGTCGAAGAGGCCCACCACGTAGACGCCGAAGTCGCGCTGCAGCCAGACAATGTCGCTTTCGGCGCCGTGGAACACCTTGATCTTGGCCGGGTCGGCGGTGACCTCGTTGAGCACGGCCAGCTCGGCGCGCAGCGCCAGCGCATCCACCACGTAGTCGCGCGTGCGGGTGCTCAGCTGCACCAGGCAGGTGAAGCCCTGGTACGAGCGGTAGTCGTGGTGCTCCAGGTCGATGGCCAGCTCGCGCGCCTCCAGCAGGTGGCCCATCATGGCGTGCAGCTGCTCCGCCGTGTCGACAAACGCAAACGGCGCCGCGTCCCACTCTGCCGGCGGCTGCGGCGGCGCCGCCTCAAACACCCACGGCGGATACTCGATGTGCGTGATCTCGTACTCGTAGGGGTGCGGGAGCGCGCCCAGCGACCCCGCCTCGAGCGCGCTCATGGCGGCGATGCCCTGCGAGACGTCTGCGCTGCGCGGCGCGCGCGGCGTCGAGTGCCCCGACGAGGGGGGCGTCGAGCCCGGCCGCGCAATGCCCAGCGAGTGCAGGTGGTGCCCGAGCGGCGAGTCCGCCAGCGCCGCGCTCGGCAGCCCGTAGTCCAGCGGCACCTTGGCATGCACCTTCTTGCGGATCTTCCACACAAACGGCGTGCTGGGCGAGTTGTCCACTGCGTCCTTGAACGACAGCTGCGGCCGGGGGATGTTCTGCGCGTGCACCAGCCTGTAGTCTGCTCTGGAGCTGGTCTTGACCGTGGTCACCAGCGGCGCGCTCTGCCCGCCCATCTGCCCGGACGCCTGCGCCCGCATCTGGTGCGCCGCGGTTTTGAGCACCTCGTCCAGGCCCACGTCGATCTTCTCCAGGAGCGTGTCGATGGCGTCGACTACCGGGCGGAATCCGGGCGCGAGCTGCCACCGCCCGTCGGCCTGCCTGAGGGCCACGTCGTCTATGCTGTCGATCGGGACCTGCGCGGCGCCGGGCTGCGCGCGCGTCCACAGGGCGTTGCCCATGCCGAGCACGCGCTCCGACGTCTGCGCGAGCCTCTGGTCCACGCTCTCGTCCAGAGCGCGGTGGAACGCAATGTCGCTGGGGAGCTTGCCTGCCACCTTGGTCGCCCCGACCAGGGCGCCAAACGCTGCTGCCAGCGAGCTGTCGAAATTCCCAACAAACTCGTCCATTGCTTCTGCTATAAATCCAATAATCGTGACAACGGCAATGGCAATGGCAATGGCAATGGTAATGGTAATGGTAATGGTAATGGTAATGATAACTGCAAGCAAGAGGCGACGCGAGGCGAAGAAGAAGAAAAAAAAAAAAGCTTAATCACCTGATTTATTTGAGCGGTGTGATCAAATCTCGAGAACTGACTCCAAGCGAGCTATAATGGGCCCGATCTGGCTCTTGTGGATGACCAGGCAGCGGCGCGAGGGCAGCAGCCCGGTGTCTGCAAAGGTGTTGCGGGCATCTGCTACGCGCTTGAGCTTCGAGAACTTGAAGTCAAACTTCAAGTGCGCAAACTCCTCGATAAACTCGTCTTCCACACGGCCATACGCGTCAATGCCCTCCGGGTTTGCCTTTTGCCCCCCAGCCTCCTCGGAGTCCGAATCGGCAGGAGCCACCTCGCGGTACATGGGGCAGAGGAGCACAAAGTACTCAAAGTCAAACGGCTCCTGTGCATCCACCGCCCGCTGGGTCTCCTCCATGAGCATCCGGAGCATGGGAACGACGATTTGCGGCGGCATATTGACCACCCGCTCGTTAAACAGCAGCCCCGCATTGCTGGTGTCCAGCAGCTTGGCCACCTCGTCCCGCCTTTTCCCAGCCTTCCTTAGCAGATACTCGCGGATCTGCTTGATCGGCTCTCTGTCCTCGTGCTGCTTCATCCCCAGCACTGTCATGAAGGCGTAGGGATCGGACTCGCCGTCTACTTTGACGGTGGACCCAATGGCGTTCTGGTAGAGGATCATGTCGACGAGCTCGCTCAGGTTGAACAGGTCGGAGTCGTCGCCAAATGATGCTGCCAGCATGGGCTTGAGCGAGTGGAAGTCTGTGGGCTGGAAGTCGAAAAAGTCAAAGTCCACGTCGACTATCTCGTTGGACTTTAGCGAGTCGCTATCCGATGAGTATCCTGATGCTGCCTGTTTCCCCTTGTCATCCGCATCGCTTTCGCTGTCGCTGTCGTGTCGCCGCTTCTCTCCCATTTTCTCCTTCCTTTCTATGCCTAATTGAAACAGCCTTTTTTTTTCACTCCAAGTAAAAAAACAGTAAAAAAAAAAATTTATATTGGAAAAATTGAGACATCAACTATTTTTTTTTTTGGTTGATCAGCTAGAGCTGTTTCTTGTTTCTTTATTTTTCAAGCTCTATTAGTTAAAAAAAAAAAGAACGAGGGGGAGATATGCGGCCTGCTTTTCTTTTATTTGTGCTTTCGCTGCTGATCACAGTAGCAAAAGCATGGGAGAAGCTGGACCATGAAATCTTTGAACTCTACGACGACATCAAGCGCAACGAGCTGACTTCGGATTGGTACGAGCTGCTGGGGATCTCGCCTAAAAGCACCTTGGAGGAAATAAACCGCTCCTATCGCCAGCTAAGCAAAAAATACCATCCCGACAAGCTTCAGCGGCTAAGCAAGGCCGAAAGCGCCCAGGAAACCAAGCGCTTTCAGAGGTACAGCTTGGTCGTCAACATTCTACGCGATAAAGAGTCCCGGAAGCGGTATAATTTCTTCCGCAAAAACGGTGTGCCCGTGTGGAGAGGCACAGGCTACCTGTATCGTAGGTGGAGGCCGGGGTTTGTTTCAGTGCTGGTGGGCCTGCTACTGTTTGTATCTTTTATGCAGTATCTGTTTCATAGCCTGTCGTATTGGCGCGCTCAGCAGAGAATTCGGGACTTGGAAATGCACGAGAAGAGCCTGGGTGGCCGGGTTAAGGTGAAGAGGGAGCAGCCAGGCCAAAGGCAGATGAACCGCCAGATGCGTCGCAAGCAGAAGAGCAATGGCGGGCAGCCTCCCTCACCCGGCTCTACGGACTTTGAGGACTCGGGCGTGGAAGGTGATGATCTGGATCGCTTTCATATCAACACAGTGGGCGTTATCAACCCTTACGCGGTCCAGCCTGCCAGTATCAGGCGCATTGCCATTGTCAGCTTCCCTCTTTATATCGTCAGCTCCATTTTAGGCCGCTTGGGACTGGGCGCCAAAGATACTAAGCTGTCGGCGGAAAGCGAAGGCGGCTCGGATGAAATGGTGGAGACACATAGTGAGCAGGTAGCCCAGGCCCTGAATAACCTGAATGCTGATGAAGGGTTTGGCGATACCGAAGCTAAATCCAAAAAGGCCAATAAAAAGGCTGCCAAAGCCCAGGCTCGTCGCCGCCGTGTCCCTGTCGTGTAATTTCTCCTTTTAAAAAAAAAAACATATACCCAAACTCCTTTTCCCCCCCCCACTTTCTTTATGAGTGCCAAATACTACAAGATATTTTCTTTTCATTTGCAAAAACGCTTGAAATGCAAAACAGCCGAGCTCATGGAAAAAGTTCTTATTTGAAAAAAGCAAAGCCAACGCCGGTTCCCCGAATACTTGTCCGGCAAACACCCAGCAATGAACCCCCCATAGCTGATATACCCAAGCCAACTCCTCCAACGCCGCAGCAAAGCATCCGTAAGCCATCCACAGCCCCGGCTTCCGAGCAGCACAAAGACATCCGTGGTATCAGCGTTCCGGTGATCTCGCCAACCGGCAAGCTTCTCGGCAACAGCGTGCGCCGATCCCTAAGCTTTCTTCGGGTCCGAGCAAGCATTGGGGTTTTGGGCCGCTCGTCTATCTTGAACCGCCATATAATTTCTCTTTTTGCCGACCGTTGCCGCCAGGCTAATGAGGATGAGTTTAGAGGGATAGACGTGTGGGTCACTTCGACCCGCATGCTGCTTATCGACACCCCGCCATTGTTTGCCTCCAGTATAGCCGACAAATGGCGGAGAGAGTCTAGCCTGTCCCGCCATTCGGCAATGCGTGTCTATAGCTTGCAGATCGCCCTGTGGATGCTTCAAGTATGCGATACGCTGCTGGTAACCGTTGATAATGGAAAATTTGATCAGGACATTGCTAGTATTCTGGCTCAGGCTTGCAAGCTGGTATCGGACATTCCGGGCTTGTCTATGCCAGCTGCCCCCGATGACTTTGCTGCTTTGGCCAAATGCCGGCTGCACTTGGTCGTGCTCAAAAGCCCTGCCAGTTCGCTTGATGCTCTACAAGAAAACGAGGAACGCTGTCGGCTGGCGCGGCTATATCAGGATGCTACTGGAATATGTGTCTCAGGAGTCACGTTTCTGCAGTCGTCTAGTGGATCTGAGCAAAATGGAATAGCATCGGCAATGGATGTTGCCAAATCATGGTCTGCTGTGCCTCATCGTCCGCTATATCCTTGGATGGATAGCACAGAGGAGTCTAGGGACTCCTCGATACTTGGCTGCAACAAGGCTGGCCGCCAGAGCCGTGGCAACTTCGCAATACTTGAGGAATCTATGGGTGAGCTGCGTGATCAAGTGTTAGTGCCGGGTTCAGCTAACTTGTGGAGAAATGATGAAAGTGAAGGTAAATGGGTGTCGCATTGTACAAGAGCATGGGATTCTATCCGTAGATCCGACCAGCTTCAACGACTAGCTACTACCCGCAGCCATATACCAAAATAGCACTCTCTTACTATCTCACAAAAAGAAAAAGAAAAACCATAACTGTTTTGCATTTATTGAAATTTTAGTTGCTTTCAAAGGTGATTTATTTACGCTATATTTTATTAGCGTTTTTTTTTTTTAAAATATATATATATACTAATGGACTCGGATAGTGAAGGCCCTGATCTTAGCAATGAGGAATTTTATGATAAAGATGCAGACTCCCGGGATGCAGAATGGATGAATAGGCGGCATCCAGGTAATACAGATGCAGTGCTTGCATGCCCCATGTGCTTTACTCAAATATGCTTTGTTTGTCAACGCCATACACGCTATGTTGGCCAGTATCGCGCAATATCGGTTGTACATTGCACGGTAAAAACAGACGAGCCCTACGCATTCAGCAGCCGCGGCGTGCTAGAGCCATCATCTTCAGATAGTTTGGATCCCAAAAGTACTTTTTACTTGGTTGTCTGCAGCGAATGCGATACCAAAGTAGGAGTTAAAGACCACCAAGATATTTATCACTTGTTTCATGTTATTGATAATTCTCAACTATAATAAAAAAAAACTATCTAGCAGCAGCCAGAATTTGCCTTTTGCACATCCTGCATCTGCGAAAGCTTCACCTGCTTCTGTTGCTGGTTGGATTGCTGAACATTCGAAGCTCCCATCCTATCCTTAATCTGTTTGGCCATCGTCAAAAACGCATTCTCCACATTTGTCGAGTCCTTGGCCGATGTCTCCAAAAATGATATGTTCAAGCTCTTGGCAAACTCTTGCGCTTCCGTGAAATCTACTGCACGCTTATCCTCCAAGTCGCTCTTGTTGCCCACCAGCAACTTGTTTACTCCCTCCGAGGCGTACCGGTCAATCTCTTGCAGCCACTGCTTCACGTTTGAAAATGTCTCCGTGTCTGTCACGTCGTATACTACGATTATCCCGTGTGCTCCACGGTAGTATGAGGAGGTTATCGTGCGGAACCGCTCTTGTCCTGCCGTGTCCCAAATTTGTAGCTTTACTACTTTGCCATCTAGTTCAATTGTGCGGATTTTGAAATCTACTCCAATTGTTGAGATGTAGCTTTCCGTATACGTATCGTCAGCAAAACGCAACAGCAAGCAGGACTTGCCTACGCCCGAGTCACCAATAAGTAACAGCTTGAACAAGTAATCGCTATAATATAAGGGGCTTTTTTTTTTAGTTTTATAAAGTTCCCAATTGCAAAAAAAAATGGTAAAGACAAACAAGTAGCAAAACTTACTATTCTGGGTTCATTTCGTTGATTAGCCTTCTTGTATAATATAAAAACGCAAAAATTGAAAGCTAAAGTAAAGATGCCTAAAGAAAGTAAAAAAAAAAAAAAAAGGTATAGGTCACCAGAACCAAGCAAATCATGCTTTGCATTTTCCAAGAGCGTCATCGCTAATTTGATTGGCCATCTAATCTGATCTGTGACATGGTGAAATAAAAAAAGGGGATGAGAATAAAAGACATTCTCATCCTGCTCAGTTGACAACAAGGACTACACCGGCAATTTTGACACGCCATAAAACAATATGTTTAAACAATTTTACTTTTGCTAGCGGCTATTGGCTAAGCATGTTGGGTGTATCCAATGCTGAGCGAAAGATGACATCAATCATAATGACACATACAAGGAGAGAAAAAAGCTTCTTTCCTTTAAAGTACTGGTGTATTTTACGTCACAGAGCGTCATAGAGTAAGAAATCGATATGATTTTTTCCCTTTAAAATGTACTCAAACTGTAACCAGACATTCAAAATTACCCAACAAATAAAGCAATTTGCAGACAGCATGCACAAGAAATCATTTCAACAGAACCGGACGTGCTTCTTTTAATGGTATATGGATTTCGATAGAAGCATTGAGCCGCTATATGCTTGCCGAAAGGAAAACATCGGAGCGCCAAAAAAGCAGCGCCCAATTACGTCATTGTGCAGCATGTGCGCCAAACAAACCCTATGCACGTGGTTTGAGAAGATGCTGCAGAAAAAGAAAGATATACTGCACAGGCTGCCTTTTTTTTTCTTTAGCCCCTGTCCCCCATTTCCAGATGTAAGGTTGCTTGTTCTCTGCCTCTTTTAAAAAGCCTCTCTATTCCCACCTCCACGTTCTACTTCATCTGTATAAGCTTTTTTTCTTTAGTATTTTTTTTAAAAAATAATTTTAATAGCTTGGTTAGGGGGCAATCCTTACGATAATTCTTTATTGCTAATAGTAAGGAGCGTACTTTTTTCTTAAAAAAAAAAACTTGTTTCAGTCTTTCTTTCTCTCATTCTTCACAACCCTCTTTCCTCCCCGCACTTTGCAATAATTATTTTTTTAGATATTGGGCCATGGCCTCAGATTTTACATCTAATATAGCTGAGCCAACGCATACTAGTATTAGTCCCAGCAGCAGCCGCACGCCATCGATAAACAGTGCACGAACCGAAGCCACCGAAGAAACCGTCATTGGTACTCTAACAACATTTGACACAACAAAACCAAACAACAGCGAGCACAATCGCAGTTTAAGAACAAGTATGTCGTACTCTGGTCACCATTCGGTACGTGCCAGCTGTCCTGATTCCTTATTGCTCCAGCGTAACCATAAGCTTCATTCAAAAGGCCACAAAACACCGCCGTTTTATTACGAGCGGAGTAGAGTTGCACGGTCCAATAGCAACAATGGCCGTCGCAAAAGTAGCAATACATCGGTAGATGACCCACTTGCAGTACTAAATGACTCGACGAGGTTTTCTCAAGCAAACTATGAATGCTCGTTTTGCTCAGCTCAGGAGCCCACATTCCAGGGGCTTCTGGATCATATTTCGTCAGAACACCCCTGGTATGACCTTTCCATTCACCGTAATATCCGCTGATTTCAAAAGTTCTTGAAGACAGACGTGCGCTCTTTTTTTTTTAAAAAAAAAAAAGTCACTTTTGGCTCTCGCTCTGCCTATCAGAAAAAAAAAAGAACAAACTTGGTGTGTCTGCCTCCCTTTTTTATTTTTGTTCTAGTTGTTTATAATTTTTTCTATTAATTTATTTGTAATATTTTGTATTCTTATTTGCTGAAAATGAAATTCATCTGCAAATCATTTCAGGATTGAATGAAATGTGATAGTGTAATGAAATTCTGGTAACACTCAACTGATGACGACAATCCCATCTTTACCTTTTATTTCAATTGGGAAAATTGAGTGCCAGGGCCGTGATTTAGATTGGTTTAGCCAAAAAAAATAAAAGACACACATTTCGTTTGTATTTTACATGTACGAAATGCACATTCAGTTGTGCGCGTGCTTTTATGCATACAGCACATTTCCTTTTTTAATATTCTCTTAATCACTCTCCCCCCAAAAGAAAATACTGCATGATACCTATGTGTGCCATGTTAAACACATAAAGCAGCTTTAACCAAGTGATGAAATACTATTGGATAATAGATTGTATGCTTTTTTTTTTTAAAAAAAAAAAAAGGCTGCTAGAGCATCTCCACGTATTGTTTAAATAAGCCATCGCATTGCAGCTTGGCAGCAATGGAATCAGGCATGTTCCAGAGGATATGCAGGCCTCCTGCTGAACACAGAGGAAGCCACGTGGCAAAGCCAGGGATCATCATTGGATATACAGTAGCGTGCACTGGTCTACCGAAGCCAAAGTCCACATTGAAAAAGTTGAGCCGGGAGATATTGGAGATGGTGAGCTGGTTGGCCGTGGGGTTAGCAAATATAGTTAAAAACTTGGCATATCTTTGAGAGTCTTGCAGCAACTGCAGAGTAGCAAGCCAGCGCGACGGAGTCACCGCATGCATGCAACTGCCAATGGTATGAGCCAGCTGATACACCGATGCCTGTTGAATTTGCCTTACTGATTGCCGCATGTACACCGGACATACGGCATTGCCTATATAATGTGGCCGGTTGAGCAGATGACGCGCACTGTGGATGACATTCAAGAAGCAATGTTCATTGGATTCTGAACTCTGCAGCCATGCGCCAGAATAGCATTTCCACATCAAAGCGTATACTAGGCGGATCACAGGGACATGCTTCTCCTTTGTGGCGCCTGGACACATGTCGGAATAAAGGCGCTTGAGGGATTCAGGCGTAATTCGAAGCGCGCGCAAGTTGGCTCGTAGCGCTTGCTCTATTTCGGTGGGCGTTCGAGGGTCATTGTTGTCGATGGCTCCGGTTTCTGCTGATGCCTTTGACATGTCCACTGAATCTACAAAATCGACAAACCAGTCGCTTTGCGGCTCTGCCTTGCAAAGCTCATCATATACAGACTTGTGGTCAAAGTCGATGGGCAATAGTATCTCGGCAGCATTCGGGGCGCTGCCATTAGAGCTGGCGCGTGCTACCGTGGCCCACTGATTCAGCAGAATGTCAATGCCAATGCCATCGGCAATCGAGTGGTCTACGGAAATAAGTATGCCCATGCCGTCGCTATGCCAGGTTATAATGCATTGCACCAGTGGCTTATCCTTGCTTGTTGTGGCTGTTGCGCCACGAATGGGACAGATGCTCAGCAACTGCTGTGGCCATGACGACCAAATGTAATTGGCTTGCTTTATTGAGCTTATTGTCTCCTGAACATCAAACTCGGTGTAGCTGGGAGTACCATCTGCCTTGGTATCTTCGGACAGAGTCACCTGCACTCTATCTATACCTAGCAGCTCGTCTGTCTTATGCTCAAGCCGACCAAATAGAATCGGATAATGCGATAGTGCTTGGTAAAATGCTTTGCGAAGGCGCTCGGATTGTGCAGCGCGTAGATTGCCTACTGTCTCGTAAAACAAAACAAACTGAAGATTCGCTCGGCTAGACGGGTTTCCATCGACCATTGTCAACTCAAAGGTGCCATGCTGAGGGACCGAGGTAAACTCAGACATGGTGCCTTTAAAATATAAAATAGAGATAAATGCTTCTATAATGGCTCAGAGAAAAGAACCTTGCACAAAAAGCTGTTGTTTTTGCTGTAAGTATAGTGGCAAAACTAAGTACCTTGTGGCGGAGTGTAGGTACTTTGAAACTACATTGTGCCCATCTGGAATGGAAGTAGCTACAGTAGTCTAAACAACAGCTTTTATGTAAAGCAATGCGCATAGTATTCTCAATTTGGGATATGGAGCATAAATACGAGGATATGGACCCTTACGACTTGCTGTTAAAAGCCTATTTGATGGATATTGAGGAGATTTAACATAAATTACTCAGCCTGCTCGTAATCTAGACTGGACTTTTTGAAATAAAATGTTCTGGAATCAATAGGTAACGTGTAATATTTTTATACGCATTGAATTTACAACTCTAAACTGTATGAAAAAGGTTTAATATTAAAATAATGTCTCTAGTTCCCGAGATTGAAGCATATTCATGTGTAACCAATGTACTTTCAGATTTACCAGAAAGCGAAATAGCATTTAAAGACAATGCTAGTTCCGTTGTATCAAGTAATCTGGAACCTGACCATGATTTTCTGCAGCGCCAGTATGAACTTGCACGCCTTGACCGGACTACCAAAGCCAACTGGGAGAAAATCAAAAAGCTCACAGTCTGCGGAGTGGCGTTTCTCAACGATGCCTACGACATGTTTGCCATCAACATCGTAGCAATGATTCTGGGATTCGTATACTACCACGATGCCACTGGGTCCGCACAGAACACAGTGCCCAAAAAGTGGGATACTCTGATCAAGATTGCAGTGCAGATTGGGTGTCTTTTGGGCCAGCTGGTCATGGGCCGGCTGGGCGATAAGCTGGGCCGGACTACCGTGTATGCTGCCAGCCTGATGATAGCCATCATCACCACGATAGCGTCGGCGTTCTCCAACAGCATGGTCAAGGGATTCAACGTCTTTATCGTGCTGTTTATCTGGCGCGTAATCCTTGGGTTCGGAATAGGCGGCGATTATCCCCTCACTGCCACCATAGTCTCTGAGTATGCTGGTGCTAAAAACCGGGGCAAACTTATGGCGAGTGTTTTTGCTTGGCAAGGGTTTGGCAATGTCCTTGCTCCGATTATATCCATAGCGGCAACGGCTTGCTTTAGCACCCAAATTGATGCCGATGTACTGTATTTAGATTACGTTTGGCGTATAATTATTGGCGTAGGATGCATTCCTGGAGTGGCCACTTTGTATTGGCGCCTATGTATGTCTGAATCCAGCCGGTTTCAAAGCATGCATGCCAACAACACAGCTAGTACTACTCACTCGTTAGAACCAGAAAATGAGAAGCTTTTGGCTACAGATACATCCAGCTCACGTGCAAGTCAGCTAATATCGCAGTCGGTACAAAGCAGCCAGCTGCCAGAAATTAATCGCCAGCGCCGGCCAAAAACATTTATGCAGTACTTTGGCGAGTGGAGACATCTCAAGGTTCTGTTGGGCACATCTATCGCGTGGTTTGCTCTGGACGTGGCGTTTTATGGCATCAATCTGAACAGCTCTGTGGTTATCGAAGCCATAGGGTTTGCAGGCGATCTGTACAACGACAAGCCATCAAAGTATATCATCCGCAATTGCCTGGGCAACATCATCATCAACATCCTTGGCTCTGTTCCCGGCTACTGGATCTCGGTATTTACAATTGAGCGGCTGGGCCGCAAGACCATTCAGCTAATGGGCTTTGCCGTCTTAACAATCCTTTATGTTATTTTGGGCTTTGCGTACAGCCAGATCTTGGCCAAATCATCGGGAACATTCATATTTCTTTTTTCACTGGCCCAACTGTTCCAGAATTTTGGCCCCAACGTCACCACGTTTGTCATCCCTGGCGAAGTTTTCCCTACAAGGTTTAGATCGACTGCCCATGGTATCTCGGCTGCCTCTGGCAAACTGGGAGCCATTGTTGCTCAGGGTGGATTCATGCAACTGACAAATATAGGCGGCAAAAACGCTTGGATCAATCATCTTTTACAAGTATTTGCACTATTTATGTTTGTTGGCTTTGCCGTGACATTTTGGATTCCTGAATCAAAGGGCAAAACTTTGGAAGAGATCTGTGACGAAAGCGAGGAGTTTGCTTGATATTCTACTACTTGTGCAATTTGCTAGAGATATTACATTCTTTATTGAGCGCTTTTTTTTAGCTGAGAACTGGTCAATTTAGGGCATTTGTTTTTGAAACAAACGGTGGCTTATTTAAATCCAATGTTTGTATTTGCTTGGTTAAATAGTATCTCTATGTGCAGTCGTTTCCTTTTCCTCATTTTTTTACTAATATGAATAGAGTAAGGGAGAGTAGTTCTGATTATATATACGAACTTTGTCCTATAGAAGGCAGCCAGGCGACTTTTAAAAAGCTCCAGTATTCATGCGTGTATTCCGATAATTGCCATTCAAAAATCACTGCTGCTTCAATTTCACAGAATGTACAACGCTCGTTTACTAAGTTAACGGAAATATACCCTATCCTTGTTGGCCATCGCGTTCAGGATTCGGGTAGAAACTTGATTGTAATCAGTCCATCAGATAAAACGAGAAAACGCATATACCAACATGAGGAAAGGCAGCTTAGTGTATGCGATTTTAAACAGATAAAGCATAGACGTGATTTGTGGCCATCCAGACTTGGTGAGCTGCTGGATAGTCAAGCTAGAGATGTTGATTGCCTGTTATCTGTTTCTATTATTCAACTGAAAGATGGATGTATTATTACATTTTCAGTCTCTCATATCCTTGCAGATGCAGCAGGCGCAGCAATACTTTTACAGCAGTGGGCTTCTCTGGCAATACAAATGGATGGAGAGGATTTTGATGCTAGCAAAAATATTCAGCCCGCCTTTCCGGTAGATTTCAATCATTCGCATTTTTGGCATAAACTAAAAAAGTACCCATCAGCTGTTCACCCATTTGCACAGTACGTTAACAAGCAGGATATTGGTAATTTAGGTGATGTCAACCCTAAACTGGCTAAATTTTACAAAAAAGGATCTCTTGGAAAAGGAGAGCTGGAAATGCACGTACTCTACGTGTCAAATAGCAGTATTGCCAAAATTTCTACACGGTTTAATTCGCCTGGTAGCAGGCGTCCTTTGCATGGAGTACAGATTTTGTATGCTTTGCTATGGCAGCGTTTTATAGCAGCAGTGCTAAAAGATAACTCTATTGACTTGAACGAGCCGGCACTACTGAATTTTCTTCACAACATTCGCTCTCTTGTTTCATCGCCATATTACGTTGGCAATGGCGTTAGTACAGTGTGCATTGTATTGACTATTGGCGAGGTCATAAATATGCCAACTATTGATTTGGCTTATAAAATTAAGCAGCAGTTAAACTCTCTGACTCCAGGCGCAGTGGTTAATTTGGCCGAATCGATCGTTGATACTAAAAGCATGTTTATGCAAAAGGTATTTTGTATTAGCAGCCAGGCGGCATCAATATTAACTATATCAAATGCTTCCAGAATGCCTTTTTATGATGTCGACTTTGGACTTGGAAAGCCGGAAGCTGTGCTCTGGGACACACGACCAACCGAAAACATGTCATCATGGCTACCGAGTAAGGATGGTGGAGTAAATATAAACTTTGGAATCCATAAAGATATGTATTTGATATTGAAGCAAGATACAATCCTTGGTGAGTTTATAGATTTTGCAAATTAAGTTGAATAGATGGGATGTGTGTTTTTTTAGCTTCAAATTACCTGATTTATAAAGTATTTAGTTTTTTTTTTTAAAAAAAACATATGGACATTGGCTGCTAGCAGTATAAAATTTATTATTATAAACGGAAATAATAGAGATGAAACGTAAACGTAAAATTCATATAAAATAATAGCTGCTGACAGAGATAACAGCTTATTTCGTAGCAAGTGTTATCTGTGTCATAAACTACTTGGAATTTGGTAGGGTAAGTTCGTATATTTCAGGTGCTAGGTTAGGACGTGATGGGTTCACCAATTGGCATTCATTAATAGAAGATAAGGCTGTGCGGTTCTTTGGTAAAGGGAATAAGAAATAATGATATATAGAATGGATAAACAAAAGAAGAGATATAGGAGTAAAAGAGAGGACTTCGTCTGAGAAAAGGTAAAGACATTATTTCAGACGCAGATGGTAATTTATATATGTACAAGTTTATGCACAGAGCGAGTATTAGGAAAGTGGCATTGGAGCATGTCTGAAGCAACATGATTTCTATACAAAAGGCTGAGAAATCCGCAATGCCAAGCTCGCGTGACATTAAAACCCCCATTGTCAAAAAAAAATGTTCCCATCAACTTTGCATAAATTGGCTCAGATGTCCGTAAATATTTAGAGCTTGTTACGTTGCTTTTGCAAAAGTGAGTATCCAGATACATGAATATTTCAGCAAAAAAAACATGCAATGTGTGCTAAATAATTTTACAAATGCTTAAGAAAATACTGCTTTAATTAGCTGATTAATGCTTGAGAACCGAACTTTCTGAAATAGTAAAAATAGAACAGACATTCATGTACTTGCAAGAGAAACAAATGTTCAGGATGTCTTTATTTTTTGCACAATCAGCTTTTTTTTTCTCTCTTTCTCTTTATTTAATAAGTACTTATAAACCTCTTAATTTCTTATAATGGACAACTACAAACGTGACAGCTATGACAAGGTCGGTGACTACCTATATTCACAGGACCTGTGTGTTGGCGTGTTTGACGGAACAAACTTTAACAGTGCAACATGTATTCGAAGCAAATTAAATCCGCCAAGCAACCAGTTCCCAGCAGACACAATGGTTATTCGCAATAACACGGTTCGGCTAAACTATGACTACCTGGCCACTGCACTGTACAACCTCACATCAGATACACAAGCTCAGTGTGTAATGACTTCAGAAGATACCACTGCATGTTGGGTTTGGGATAGCGATATGAAACGCTGTTTTAATCGTCACTTTTACCAGACAAATCGTTATGTTTCATCGGATGACTGTCATCGAACCGAGCCAATACCTAGTCGATATGCAGTGTATGTGCGGCTAGAAAACTTTGAATCTACGTCCGATGCATCAAATCACAAAATTTTCTCTATCAAATTTGTTGCTATAACTCTCATAATGCTTCTGTCACTATTGTCGAGCCTTTAACCAAGTCAGGTATAGAATAAGAATAAATACTATTTATTTAAAAGCTAAAGAAAAGCAGCTCGGCAATCTACAGCCTGTCCCTATATATTGAGCCTCTAGCATAGCAGCTGATGATAGCTCTTGTATGCGGCTCGGCAGTATATATCTTACCTATGCAAGTTGATATTACTGCAAAACAACCGGATATTAAAAAACCTAGCAAAATATTTAAACTCTACTTTTTCAAATGAACAAAACAGCAACTGCCCAGTTGTCTAACTCCAATATTTTGATGACAATGCCAAGTACTAATCCAGTAGGGTTGACTACCTCATGGCCTATATATTTATAGCATATATCTGTGAATTTAGTAGCTGATATCAGGAATTAAATCTCCATACACTACTATGAGGGGACAGCCTATCTACTCTCCTCCTTATTTTTATCTGCTACTACCTCCGTTCTTATCAATCTCCACTAGTTTAAAGGAGAATTTTTGTATTATTTTGTAAAAAAAATACTAAAAAAATGGTGTTAAGTGCACCTTGAGGGCCAGCTGCTAATTTGTATGTAGAATAGGTGTACTATTTTGTTTCATCCATTTAACCTATTTGAAACGTGTCCTGCTCATATAAATAGTCGCATTTAGTACTCCTCATACCATACTGCACTTTCTGGCTGGTGCTTGTTTTGGTCTTCTCCTTCTCCTTCATCGTTCTCCATAAACATGTGCAAGCCTAATGCAGCCAAACTGCCAGCCAAAACGCCTGTTAAAGTTTGGTACGAGGAAGAGCTATCACTGCTAGACCTGTTGTAGCGGTGATTTGCCCTATAATGAGAAGATGAATAGTAAGGCTGAGAATGGTGGTTATAAGAAGATGGTGTGTAGGAATATGGTGTAATATGTGGCTGTGGTGAAATTTGATGTGGTATTTGCTGAGCTTGTGGTGAAATACAGCCATTTTGCTGCCAGCTTTGAGTTGACTGTGGCGACTGTTGCCAATGGTACTGGTTATATCTAGCTGGATGTTGATGAATATTGTTTTCACTCCGGGTTTGCTGAAGATAGTCGTAGTACCCATGTGGTGGTAAAACCGTATCTGGATCCACCATTCCAATGTTTGGACATAGACTGCTGGTAGCATATGCGCTGGCACGTGGCATGGTCCATTGTGATTCACCAGTGACCAGATTAATGTAAAAATCATAACCCGTTTCCTTATCGACCCGTTGCGCATAACCTAGTGGCAAAGATGGTTTGGTCATATCTGCCCAGCAAAAGCTTTTTCGACTTTTTTTTTTTTAGTAAACTAGCTCAACAATATAGAGAAAAAAAGACCCTCTGAAGAACGCGCAAGCTTTACTGGTTGTAGCAGCACTATAGTTGGAACAATTGGGCATCAAAAGACATACCAATAAAAAGAGAGGGAAGTAAAAAGGAGCCAAAGGAATTTTAAAACTCCGATCTGTAAAAAGGAAACATGTTTATTTGGGCCCTTTGTTTCTATGGTCTATTTTATTTCCTGTACAGCTGGGTTTCAGCTTTTGCTGGTCGGTGTTTTTCTTCCAATTGGATTGCCATATTTGCTGTTTGTTCCATTTCCTGGTCTAATACTCTGTGCTGTTCAATCTACTGTTGCAACTTTATTTAATTTCAAAAGGAAAAGTTAACTGCATTTTCTAAGCTCTATTTCCAAACAAAGTTCACTGTGCGTAAAAATTTTATCAACGTCAATGCTTTCAAAATTGCCAACGTCCTCACCATCAATAAAGTACCTTACGTTTGCATCTTTCATTGCTTCAGGAATAAAATTGAAAGTATTGCCATCTATGATGCTTAAAATGTCATTTGAATCGCTTGAAAGGACATCAGTCGAGAACGCTTCATCGCATTTTGGTAAGTCGAATTTTAAAACTTTTGTGTCCTTGGTGGTCATTATAAAAAAAATCTAGGAGAAAAATTATGCGGATTTATAAATTTGGCCGGCAAATTGAATTGTTTAAATAATAGCGACTTTCACAATAGGGGAATATTTTGCAGCAGCGCTAACTTTAATGTATTTTAGCCCCCCCCATTAAAATGCAAAGGTTTTATTGTCTTGTAAAATATTGCAGGGCTGTTGAATTATCCTTTGTATGATTATCAATGTTCAAGTCTCGTATATTGAAAAGATCCCAGTCAACCTTTTAAAAAAGCAAGCCCACACTGTGTCCATATCTAAAAGCATTAGAGGTAAACACTGCTGATAAAACAGATATTTATTCATTTAATCAGTACAACATTAAATATATTATAAATAAAGTGTTAACTATTTACCAGGTATAGCAGAAGTAGTACTGACTTTAAACAAGTCGGGATAAAGTAAAGCCAGCAAATATTGTCTATGCTTAGATGGCTATCGATAGGCACTTAGCTAGACTAGCTACCACCTGACTGTGGGCTAATCTTGTATATTATTATAGAAGCTTAAATCATCAATTTCCCACAATTCTTTACTGTCATCTATCTCTATGCCTTGGCTGAAAAGCCTGTAGTTGCCTTCACCCAACTTAAACTTTTCAATTACTTGTTTTTTCAAATCAGCAACAGTTGATTCATGGCTAAACCCGCCACTAAACAGTTCATCGTCTGCGCAGTTTCTGGTTTTGTTGTAGATTTTCAGATTGATTGTTTCAGGCAGAAATGTAAAGCACTCAGACAGTTCAAGTTCTGATAACCGTTTATCTTCATAAGCTTCTAAATTCACTATTTTACCATTATGCCTTATAATAGGATAGCTATCGCCAGCTAGTTGGCGCAGTTGTCCCACTGCCTCTTTTGCTGTGAGGTTGCTTACAAATATCCTTTCAAGAGGCCAATGTCCATAAGTACAATGTTTAACATGCAAGTGCTCAACAGTGTCTGTCATGGTAACTGAAACAACTAAAGATTTATATTAAAGCAGTGAAGGTTTATTGAAATAATCAAAAGAAAAGGAAAGAATAAGGAAAGGAAAATCTGCCCTTTTTATTTGGACATACCAATCCCAAGTCAACGGTCAAGTGGTATAGACAGCGCTTTCCAATTCAAGGTAGTAAAATAATTTAGTTCTAGCAGCTTGTGTGTCGAGCTGCCCATTGTTAGCTACTACTAAACTGCAGATACCCTATGGCTCTCAGAAAACAGATGACAAAATGGACTTGCTGAAAGTGTGTAGCTATATAACTATAGCACTTGAATAAAGCTTGTTGAAGTCAAGGAGCAGTGGTTCCAAAATAGTGCTTGTTTAAATAACTAGTCACATTGTGCATTCCCAGTATACCTGCTTATTCGCACTCGATTACAGTGTCATATTCAAGCAAGTCAGTTTTCCATATAGGCAGATCTCCAGCCAAAGATTGCTGTTCACAGTTTATGGAGTATTTTTCGCTTTCGTCTAATTCTAGTTCTTCCATAATATTATTAATAAGGTCCTGAATAGTTGCATCATAGGCTATACTTCCAGAGTATGTTGAATGCTTAAGGGCCTGGCCAGTCATGTTTCTGACTTGTACTTGAAGTTTAGCAGGTACTAGAGTGAGTATAATTTCAGGGGCATCGTCATATGCTAATTCATAAAGAGTAGTCTCGTCAGTTTCTTCTATAAGACGGCCATTGTATCTAACACGACTATCGGAATCTGGGACAAGGTTTGAAAGATACATAGTAAGGCTTCCTAGAGTCATATCCTCATTTATATCTTCGCGTATAGGAATATCAAAGCCATAAACAGTAATATCAACGGGAACAGTTTTAATAGTTTCAGACATGATGCTTTGCTGAGGATGGCTTTTATAAAGGATCTAATAAATAGTAGGTGTCTCAGAGAAAGAAAGAAAAAGAGGAAAAGTTGGATGCTTCCTCTAATAAACCCACCCAGCTGTTTATAGTGGTTAAAGTCTTCTTCCATGACTGGAAACAATTCATGAACTTTATGTTCTTACTTGCATAATTACAAGATTAAACACAGACGAGGATTTATTCTGTTTAATATCAAAAGTCGGCGCCATCGTCAAATCCGTCGCCATATCCATCAATGTAGCCTTCTTGCTGGCCTTCCTGGAATGCCTCAAGTCTTTCTTCTTGCTCATGCTCCATAAATTCGTTGACGCCATAAGCAGCCAGCCCGCCAGCAGCCAAGCCAGTTAGCATGGAATGCTTTTTGAAAAAGCTTTCTTTTTTGGGAGGAGCACTAGAAACAACGACATTTTGCGGAGGCTGGTACTGCTGTTGTGGATAATATTGCTGGGGAGGTGGGCGTTGGTAGTAGTTCTGAGGAGGCAAGCTGGAGTAATAGCCGTTTGGTGGAGGTCCTGACCATTGGCCGTATGAATTGGGCGGAGGCTGGTAGCCATAGTTTGCAGGCGGCTGTTGCTGGTATTGGTTATTGTATGGAGGAGCCATGCTTGGCTGAGGCCCATTGATGCCGCTATAGCTTCCCATTGATGACGACACCATGCGTGGATCTTCCCACTGAGAGCGCCCAGTGCTCCTGTCTACAAAATATTCGCGACCATAGTTGTCTCGGGCAGAATAAAACTGTGGTGGAAGAGGAAGGTTTGGATTCATCAACAAAGATAAAGAGGAAAAAGACGAGTGAAGAAGAGATGGAAGGGGCTTAAAGCTTGAGGAAAAGTCGGACTTGGCAAAATACTTTGGGGGAGAGTAAACTAGTAAGCCGCAGCAGTCACATGACCAAACCCATCACTTTTGGGCACAGCGGACAAATGAGGGCAAGCCCATTTATCGCAGCTCTGTTTGTAATAGGAAACGGTTGCCTTTTGCTTTCTGACATATTCTATTTATAGCAGACTTTTTTTGTTGCAAGACCAGGATATTCGAGTTAAGGATATGGGTAAAAGGATTCTGCATGTTTCAGGCTTTAGCCGCAGTGTTCGTGCTCGCGAATTAGCACATGCGTTTGAGCGGTAAGTTGGGAATTATACGCCTGGAGAGTGGCGCATACACTAATACGTGGTTTATAAGCAAGTAGGTATGGCCGACTCGTCCGCTGCGACATCCCCAACCCGCGTAGGGATGGCAAGCCGTAAGTATACCAGCTGGCTGTTGCTTCAAGCTGGCAAAAAATGGTCCTTTTTTTATAGCCCTTTGTTTCTCTCCTCTCCTCTGCAAGCGAACTAGTTCGAGGCTTAACTTCGCCGGCTCTAGCCGCATGCTATGCATCTCCTTCTCTCTCCTGCAGAGGAGGAGCGGACTATTTCAGCTTTGCAAGAAAAGAGGTAAATTCGGCAAACGCCTTTAAGCGGTATTGGCAATGAGCAGAAAAAGACCAAGAGGGTGCTGGCAGATATGACTGCATGTTTTTGGAACTTGGCATCTGCATTATTGAGTTTCGTGTTGACAAAACAGAGGCGGAAGAAGTGATACGAGCGGCCCACTTCAACGGGCATTGGTTTCTTTCCCCCCCGGTCCGCTTCGCCCTGTCCTCGCTCTTTTGCTTTCTTTTGCAAACCTCTCGCCTCACCGTTGCCCTTAACCGGAGCTGCGCATTTGTTTCTCCCTGTGCTTTTCGCCTCACAACCCTCTGCATTCCCATCCGGGGTCGTATCGCCTGCATCCAACAAGCTTTTGTATATTATAGCGGCCCTCTCTTGCTTTACGAGACTGGGCCAAAGGTAAAAACACACAATAAAGCTGATATTTAGCTATGGAAAAGCAATGAAATAGGTTTGCCTTTGTCGAGTATGAAGATTCGCGCGACGCAGCAGATGCCTTTGACCGTATGCACGACCAGTACGTTGGCGAGTACCGCATTGCCGTCCAGTGGGCCAAGCGCCCGCCTGCGCGCTCCTGGCGCTTTGACCGCGGCGGGCGTGGCCGCTCGCGCTCGCGCTCGCGTTCGCGCAGCCCCTACGGCAGCCGGGGCCGGCCGCGTAGCCGCAGCTTCAGCCGTGAGCGCGACTACGCGCGTGGGCGCCGGGACAGCCGCGATCGCTACGACCGCTATGATGACCGCCGCCGCAGCTACGACGAAAGCCCGCCGCGTGCCGGCCGCCGATTCGCCTCTCGCTCGCCCTCTCGCTCGCCACGTCCGCGCGACGACTCGCTAGAACGCGCCAACGGCGGCCCGCCACGGTCGCTGTCGCCACGCGACTATTCGCGCTCGCCGTCACGCTCGCCGCTGCCCCACAGCGACGATATGCATGCCAGCGAGCCGCCAGAGGAACGTGGCGCTCCGCTGGATAACGCAAATGGTGCTGTGCGCTCGCCAGAGCCCAACGGCGATGCTCCTCCCCCTCCCCCTCCCAACGACTACAGCGAGTAGCTGCTTGGGAGACTTCTATTTTTCCTCCGTATATCACATATTTTTCAGTATCTTTACTTCAATAAAGTCCGTTTGCTGCTTATCTTTGCTAATGAGCAATATAGATGGAAGAGCAGAGAGGCTGGTAGCAACTGCATTTAATGAATGAGATGGAACCTGGATCATGTGGAGTTTTATTCACTTCTGCTCAATGCCGCTACATGCATAAAGCAAATGCCCATTGTCGTTTTTATTATGCGTTTTCACCTCGAGCGTATATGCACTCTAATTAGCGCAATCGATGCTTTATGTACTGAGTATCACTTGTATCTCCCTTGGCCACTTCAACATCGTGGTTGGATTCACCCAATTCATCTGCGCTCATTTGTGCTTGTTCAGGCGCAAGCAGCATTTTCCCCCCGCATAAATGCCGAAAATAAGTGCATATGGTTTATTCTAAAAATGTTTGGTACCCTATAAATGCTACTTACTCCACAGTTTCAACTAGCAATGGGCGTTCGGGATTTATGAATAAAATAGCCCTCAAAAGCCCCTACTGTCTTTCTTTTCAAATATTTCTCCCCGTCTTGCAAGCCTCCTTTCTATCTCCTTCATAGACTTAAGCTTTATTGTCGAAATTATTCATTTTTCCATATATTTCCCTAACTTCTCTACATCATTTGGATTTATACAAGCTGATTCAAAGCCTAAAAGACTTTCGTGGATTTCTGTAGCCCATTGTTTCTTTTTGTAATTTGCAACTAGGCATTCTGTCTCTTCGGTCCTTGTTCCAATCCCAGGCAATTATTCTCATCCAGCTGTACTACTATTGTTTGTAGTTTTTGCCACAGCTGTAGACCTAGCAAGGCGTATTTGGCAGCTTAATCTTCCTACTTGAGCTTCAGTTTTTCTTCCTAGTTAGCGCTTACAAGCTATTTTTTCCGAGTGCCTCGCTGCACAAGAAAGGCTCAAATCTAAAGCCTGCATAGTCATCAGCTTGAATGTGCATGCGGGTGCTAAGAGCGTAGCTATAAACTTTAAGCTAGGACACTTTGGCTTGGTGCACGGCGAAATTCCGTTTGTAGATCAAGCTCCCAATATTTACGCGTTAAAAGGTACATATTGTTTGGATATATCTATAATGTATGAGGATTTATCATGTTGGCCTGTCTGGAAGTGTTTGTCATTTTTTACACGGCATATACTGGTTAAAAGTAAACTGCACTTACTTTAAACGCGCAGTTACACTCATTAGCCTCTTTAAAAAAAAACCTACCCCTCTTTTTTTATTCGGTGTAGTTGACAGTCGATTCGGATGTATAGTGCCATTGGTGACACGGCGGAGGAACATCCTTCGGCACAGCTACGTCCAGCACACGAAATTAGCACACCTGATATAAGCGATGTTCTGGCAGCTCGTTTTGACACTGAAAATACACTTTCGCCTGATATAGCTGGTAGTCGGAACCAAAACCAGTTATCCCTTTCGGACAGCGATGCCACGCCTGCGCCAGAATACAAAATAGATTCTGAGCTGAAAAAGAGCACCGAGTCAGCCCCTATAAGCAGCCCCGATGACAAACAAACCGTAAAGGAGAAAGTCTCGGAAGAAGAGGATGAAGATTCGCCATACGAGATTGTGCGGGATTCGGTTTCAAACAAAGATGATCCAACCATGTACTCGCTGACATTTCGGGTCTGGCTACTTGGCATTGTGTTTACTGGTGTGCTGAGCTTTGTCAACCAGTTTTTCTTTTACCGCCAGAACCAGCTGTCGTTGGGTGGCTCGGTAGTACAGCTGCTTGCTTTTCCAGCTGGATACGTATTGTCACGCGTGCTGCCGAGGCGCAAATTTACTACTTTTGGGTGGACATGGTCAATGAATCCAGGGCCGTTCAATATCAAAGAGCACGTGCTGATTTCTATATTTGCTACTGCATCATCAGGCTCGCCATACGCCATCGACGTGGTAACGATCAAAAAAATCTGGTATCAGAGCGACCTTGGATTTGTAGCTAGCTTACTGTTTATCTTGACGTCGCAGATCATGGGATACAGCTTTGCCGGATTGGCACGCAAGTTCCTTGTATATCCAGCAGCAATGATTTGGCCGGCTTCGCTGATCAGCGTAACGCTGTTCCGTACATTTCATGAGATTCAGGATTTTGGCGGCAAAATGTCGCGGACTAAAATGTTCTGGATCTGCTTTACCGGCAGCTTTTTGTGGTACTTTGTGCCAAACTTTCTAATTCCCGCGCTCAGCTATATTGCCTTACTATGCTATATCGCGCCCAACAACGTCATAGCCAACCAGCTCGGCGACTCATACAATGGCCTGGGCATGCTGAACTTTACGCTCGATTGGTCGACGATTTCATCTAATATGGGCTCTCCCATCGCGTATCCATGGGTGATGGCGTGCAACCTGTTTGCTGGCTTTGTTATAGTCATGTGGATTATCACCCCGATAGGCTATTATTCCAATACGTGGGGAACAGGCAACATGCCCATTTACACAGCGCACCTGTTCCAAACAAATGGTTCTGCATATAACATTCACGAGATTATGACACCTGACCAGCACCTGGATGAAGCCAAATATGCCGTGTACGGGCCTGTACGCATGACATTCCAGTTTGCCATTTCATATGGTATTGGATTTGCGGCTATTATTACGCTGCTTGTATATATCGGTTTGCACTATGGTCAGGAGATTTACCAGCGCTTGCGACAGTCGCGCGATATCAACGCAGATATTCACCAGAAGCTGATGCAGCACTACCAAGAAGTACCGCATTGGTGGTATATCACGCTATTTGTGATCACGTTTACTGTGTCGATTGTGATTTGTGAGGTCTACCATATGATGCCATGGTACTGGGTTATCATTGCAACTGTAGTGCCGCTTGTGTTTACAATACCCATTGGAATCATACAGGCAGTGTCTAACCAGCAGCCTGGACTAAACGTAATAACCGAATTTATCATTGGCTACGGCATGCCGGGAAACCCAATCGCCAACGTCACATTCAAAGTGTATGGATATATAACGATGACACAGGCGCTGAATCTAGTGAGCGACTTGAAGCTGGGACACTATATGAAGATTCCGCCGCGGCATATGTTTGTAGTGCAGTTGGCCGGCACAATCTTGGCATCGTTTATCGAGCTAGGAGTTGCATATTGGCTGATGAACTCAGTACCCAATATCTGTACTCCCGAGGGCTACCCGTTCACCTGCATTTCAGCAAACACGTTTTATTCGGCATCGGTATTGTGGGGCCTTATTGGACCAGGAAAGCTTTTCGGCACGAGCAGTCCATACCATCCCGTATTATACTTGTTCTTTGTGGGCGCGGTAATACCAATTCCCGTATGGTATATGCAAAGAAAGTATCCACAGAGCTTCTGGCGGCATATCAATATTCCGGTAGCCATTTCGATTGCAGGCGCAATGCCACCAATGCCGGCTGCCAGCGTGGTAAACTGGTTTATTGGCTGCTTTGTGTTTAACTACATTATCCACAAGTATCGCCATACCTGGTGGCAGCGGTACGCATTTTCTTTGTCTGCGGGACTGGACTCTGGGCTGGCCATTTCCGGGATTGTACAGTTTGGCATGTTCACTAAAGTTAAGATGCCCCAGTGGTGGGGCGCAGATGCTGAGCATTGCAAGCTGGCACCTTCCGGAGGTTTCCTTAATAGAATAGCCAGTGGTTCTAGTTAGGTTTTTTTTCCTATATTACTTCCAAGTGCAAATACATCTTAATTTAAGGACTAAAATCAAGCGCTTAATTTTAATCACTGTTTGAAAAAGCTGATTGCAACTGCAACCAATTTACAAGTTCTTCCTCTTTGAATCCAGCGGAGTATATTTATATAGTTGAATCCATTTATAATGGTGAGTGTCGAAAAGTGGCAGTCGATAGATAATGAGGATACGATGGATACGTCGCGACTATGTTTTCTGAATGGATGCATTTATCAGAAGAAAAAATTTACCATTCCCGCTTTTTTTTTTTTTTTTAAAGAAAAATTCGAATTTAACAGCAACTAAATCACTATTATTGTAGCCGTTCGTTAAGCTGCAGAAGAACAAGGCGTACTTTAAGCGTTACCAGGTAAAGTACCGCCGCCGTCGTGGTAAGTATATGTTTGATTAGCGAGGGATAGAGACAGAGAAAAATCATGATGATTTTTATATGGTATAGTTCATCCGAGTATCGAGCTCTATGCTTGCTGAGGACTTAACATAGCAATTTAGTCTTTCGCTCCTATCTGATTCAATTTCTCTGTCTCTCTCTTCACTATCCATTATAATGATCTTGTATCTAATATCAGCTGGCTTTTAGAGGGAAAGACCGACTACTATGCTCG